>VUQS01019356.1:3002-13386 GCA_015108495.1 Heterochromis multidens
TATCTTTAATGAGTTAAAAAAAAAAAAAAAAAAGCTACTGGAACGTCACTGAGGTCGAGATGTGGACTGATTCCCCGAGCTGATGCAGCAGTGGCGACAGGTGAAACGACTGTTAACTGTCTTTGCAGATGCTGCCTGGAGAGGGAGAGGAAAAGATCCAGAGAGACATTTCAGTCCAGGACCTGAAAATTAACAGACTTGTCTTTTGTGGAAATCTGTTTAGTAAAGAAGGGTGAGGTTAACCCTAACCCATGCCAAAAGAAGGGTTAGGGTTATTCCCAATGTCTCAATTTTAAACATTTGCTTGTGTTCTTTCTCCTCTGTGGTATGGAAATCATTCTTTTTTTTTTAAACTTCACTGAGAGGGCTGCTCTGTTTCACCCTCAATGAAGCATTTCCATGTTAAGAAAAAATAGAATTAAATCTGTAAATGAAGTAATGCGGCTCAAGGTGTGTTTACACCAGATGCAAAGTTTTATTTTTGGCATTTTCAGCCTTTATTTGATAGCACAGTACAGAGAGTGCACAGGAAGGTACGGGGAGAGAAAATGAGGATACCAGAAAAATATATATAATTTAATTAACCTGATCTTTTAAAGTGAAACAATTACCAGTGCATCTATTTGAATAGAAATAGCTCTGTAATTATAAAAATATCGATGCAGGGCTTTAGAAACAGATGACAGAGCTGTGTTAGTGTGTGTGAACTCACTGAGGATGCTGCGCTTGCACAGGGGACAAGTGTGCTGCAGTAGCAGCCAGGGGTCGACACAATCTCTGTGATACTCATGAAGACACGGCAGCACCCGCAGACACTGAGACAATGAGACGCACAGATTTTATACATCATTACAGACTGCACAGACCTGCTGTTCCAGGTTTTATTTAAATCCTAAAATTAAAAAGAATTAAAAAAGCAAAAAGTGTTTGAGTGTTTATTCTCATATCATTCATGGTAGCTCCCTTCTTACTGAATCAAACAGAATGTTAGTGTGGGAGTGTGTTGGCCGACCTGGTTGTTGTTAAATGGCTCCAAACAGACGGCACAGTTGTCCGCCTCTGCCAGCTGTGATGGGTCACACCAGGGTTTGGGCTGACGGTATCTTTTGGTCTTCAGCGATGACATCCTCTTCAGAACATCCTGTTTGGGAAGAAGCTGAAAAACACACAACCCAGCAGAACATCTCATGTACTGTTGATTTTCTTTTGTATGTGGGATTATTGTAGGGTCTTTACCTTACAATATAAAGCGCCTCGAGGCGACTGTTGTGATTTGGTGCTATATAAATAAAATTGAATTGAAACTTCACGAGAGAGGCCAGATTTAAAGGACTCAATGTTCTCCTCACAGAGTTGGTTTCACACATGCACTTTGGAGGATCATATGGAGATTTTTTCCCACGTAGCACACAGCAGAACATGACCTGCTGCAGACACAGTCACACTATTAAAACACTCAGGAGACACAACTTCACATAAAGCCTACTCACAAGTGGTGAATGCACCAGAATTTTAGCTGCTCTGTTCTTTTTTCCCCCCCTTTAAAGATTTTAGCCTTTATTAGACAGGAAAAGAAAGGAAGAATGACACAAGGGGGAAAATGGTCTGAGGCAGACCCAGAAGCTTGCAGCATGACTCCAGCCTTCGGTATAGGGTCGCCTGCTTAACTAACCAACACCACACTGGAAGACTAAAGCTACCTTTTGGTAAATTCCTATGATTTTAAAACAGTTTTAAACCTTCCAGAATTAAGTAAAGCCATCACCAGAATGTGAACAAACAACTGATGTAACTTTATGTCCAAAAGCTGGGCTGGGCTGTACTTACATGTAACACCATTAGGTGGTGCAATGAGACAGGTCATTAGAAGGAAAGTTTTACAATGACAGACTGGGAAAAGCCTCTTAATAAAATGGATTTTGGACTGAAATGAGTTATTAAAAGTTAAAGGAAAAGTAGCTCACATCAGAAAACACATCCACTGGTAAAATGAAACTTTTGTTTTGTTTAGGCTACTTTTTAGTTTACTCTATGAGGCTCTATAGTGTAGTGGCTTACACATTTTCTTAGCGAGCACAAGGTCGCTCACTTCCACTTTGAGGCTGCATCAGGAAGTGCAGCCGGCATAAAAAAGTAACCTTTTTTTTTTGTTCTACTCTTTGCTCTGTATGATCTCAATAACAGTAGATATTCCTAATATGGTCATCTCAGGCACAGAGACCACCCACCTACTGTTCAAATCTTTTGTTTGGAAGGAGCAGCCAATCAGAATGTTGGCTTAAAGGGGGAGGAGCTAAAACAGCTTGTTTCAGGCAGAGGATGAACTGAGGGGTTACACCATAGCTAAGTTTAAATAAATAAGGATAAATTTAAATTGTAAGTCATACAAAGCTATTTAACTAGAGTCCAGAAACAAGTGGAATGTAAAGGATAACCTGTGATGTCATCAGATACAGAGGGCGTACCTCTAAGTCGTCGTTCAGCTGGCGGCCTTGGTACTGCCAGCGAGCCTGAACAATGACTCCTGTGCTGAGGATCAGAGCCACCAGGAGGACGGTGTCCCACAGCTGCTGCAGGTACTTCTGTGAAGTAGCAACAACACTGGTTGTTTTACACCATAAACAAGAAAAGTCTTCCAGAGAAATTACCTCATTTTCTTAATCCTGAATTCTAATTTTTGCATCATTATATCGAAATGGGTTATTTTGAGAAACAGGAAATCTCTTCACCCTCAAAGGTTTTCCCTTTTCAGACCTGATCCAGCTAACACAAGTTACTCACTCAGCTCTGATGCAGCAGCTTAAAAGGAGACATGTCATTGATGATGTTATGTTTCCCCACCTGGACCTGAGAGTTGGTCTCTCCTGTGCAGATGACCCCCTGCCACTCTCCGTAGCGACCGCCTCTCGACCGACCGCAGCTGGACCACAGCGTGAGCGTGGCTCCCTGCCCGAACACACAGCAGCATGCGCTCACTGTCAGCTCAGCCTGTCATCTGTTCACTCACCACTGGAGGGTGCTAACAACTGAGATAGGTGTGGAGCTCACCAGGTTGTCCTGCAGGATCGTCTTGTATGTGATTTTTGCCGTCGCCTGAAGGCCCCTGTGAAGAAGTCAGTGGACATTTAGGTGCTAATAAAATCATCTGTCACCTTCCAATCCTCCTGCTCTTTTTTGCATTTCTCTGTTCCCATTTCCAACCATGCACAAGCAGACTGTATATCAATGATGGATTAAGAAGATCTGCATCCTTTCTCATGGACAGCAGAGGGAGACACTTGTGACATCTACTGGACTCAGTCACTAGTTTTAAGTCTTGTTTTACACAACGTGATGCTTATTTTGTGAATTATGTCCCACTGGAGTTCAAAAGTTGAATAATTCTATTTTCACAAGTCACTACCATGTCAGAAACAAATTTTACATCAAAGTCTTGATACCAACAGCTTTCTGACCCTTTAAACTGCAAACACATATTTTAAGTGCAATTATATGAAGCTCTGACTCATAGAATGTATGCAACTGCATCTGTGATAATAAGGTGCTGCATACCTGAGCAGAGCTCCGATCAGCTTGGTCACATTTTCTGACGTCTGGATCACAATGATGGGCTTGGACAGCACCTGAGACAAATCCATCTATAAACAGCAAAAGCAGGGATTGAAAATTCAGCAGACTGCACAAAATCATTTGCAATTATATTCTACATATCAGTGTGGGGTGGTGCAAATGTAAACACAGTCGTTGGATTATGTTTCAAGTTGGAGGGCTGCTGTACGGTTAATGCAATGAATGTGAACTGGGGGTAGCATCAGTAAAAGCAATATGAAAAAGATTTATATGATGATATTTGCATGTTTTCATGTTTAAAATAAGTCAGATACAATATCAAATACAATATTTGTCTCATCTAAGAAAATATAAATAAAAATAGAGGTTGCACACTTGGTGGCTCACAGCAAAACCAGACTTACACATTAAACACAAAACAGACACCAGCATTACAGTCATCTGATAAGAAGCATTCACAAAGTGCACAACAGCAGTGATGGATGGGCTGTTATAGGGTGAGAGGCAGGGTACACCCTGAACAGGTCGCCAGGGAGAGGAAGCCGAAGTACCCGGAGAGAACATGCACACTCACATTCACACATATGGACAATTTAGAAAAAAATGGACAGAAAACTGCTCAGTAACAGCAGCAACTAACAGGCCCAAAAGGAGTGAGGCAGAAACAGGGAGTGACCCCATGACCTGGGAATTTATACCCTGTCTGATTGGTTGAATTAACAGATTTAACCAGAATCAATCTCAGTAAGTTATGTTAAAATACATCAGGAAAGAGGAGACGGGAGGTTTGTCAGAGGAGCTATAATCAAGGATGCACAGATGTATCCTTTGCAGAAGTGTTTTTGTCTTCAGTGTATAAAAGAGGCGAGAGGAGGACTCTCTAAACAACTCATCTTTTTTATCCTGATGTTTCAGTTATTTAAGATGATCAAACTCGCTCTCCTTTTCTGTTTGTGTCATTAAAAAAGTTAAAAAATATCTTGCAGCATGTTGTGAATTTAATTAAAAGTGGCCCTAAATATAATGACATTTAATAAGCACCGTTACATCTGAGATCATAAAATACAGCAGCAGTTTGGCTATAATAAAACTATGATGCTGCTGTATCAAACGCCACATTTATTAGACACTGCATTAAAATGAGGCCAAAAAAATGAGGATGTCTCATTTAGTTAAATGCCTGTTCCCTTGACTTCTCTCTCCTCATGTCTCTTCCTCGCCTCCTCCGCTCACATCTCTGCTGGGAGGGACTAAGATGTGAGGAGGGGAGTCAAGGATTTGCAATCAGGGAAATGAGAAAGGTGGCTGGGTTACACTCATGGGAACTGATGATTCTGATGATCCTCTCGGTTTTGCTCTTCTCGATGGAATCGTAAAGAAATAAAAAAAAAAAAATGCTTGTGCAAAGACATCTTCTTATGATGTTGCCACCTCTTTGTTGCTCAGGGACTTAACTGGGCCTAAACAACCTCAGATCTGCTTCTATCATACAACAGTAACAGATTGGCACATACAGTATGTAAAAATAAAAAAAAAAGAGGATGAAAGTTGTCCTACAGTTATGATGGAAAAGGTGGTGAATTAAAAACCATATCGACTGCAGACACATCCTGCTGCTACCGTGTGCTTTTCTTTCTGAACTTTTACCTCACTGACGGTGTTTTGGTTAAGAGCCAGAATAATCAGCGCCGAAGCTCCGAGGACCAACGCTCGCTTCATCTTGAACAGAGAGAAATCAATGTTACATTTCAGATTTTTAACTAAAATGCTTCCACTGAAAACAGACTGATCACATGACACCTAAGTCACACCTGAGACTTAGAGAAAGATAATCTAGAACATGCAGAAAGTTTCTAGAAGCAGGCAGTGCAGCATAAATTATTATTTCATCAGAAAATAAGCAGCTAAAAACTAAAACTAAAAACACCACTCACTTTATTGACCACGGCATCAGCAAAGGACTCCTGGTTCCCAGTCGAGGCTTTGCTTTCGTCCATCTCCACGGGCACCACCCCGATCCATGGCTCCTGCTTTTTGACGTCAGCCTCGTCTTTTCCTTCGCCCACCTGCGTCACCTCATCTCGAACCTGAAGACAAAGAGCACGGCTGAACATCTGTCCTGCAGCAGGGTGGGAATTTTAACAGGGTCCATGTGAAAGAGATCACTCCATCCTCCTTTTCACTGTGACCACTTCCCAAACATTATTATTATTGATCTGTTGTTAATATTGGTACATCTTCTTTTACCTGACAGGTGTGATTGGCCCACATAAAGTTGCCTTTGTTGACAGAAATCTGTCTAATATCTTGTCATCTCTGATCATTTGATAAAGAACAATAACTTTTAAGCTGAATAAATGAAACCTAGATTAACAAAGCTGCTTTGCATTGTTTTTTAAAATAAGAATTTTATTACAATGCTGGTCATTTTCCTTTGTTGCTCTGTTTAAAACCGCTCCAGGGGGGCACCAAAAATTCCTCTACGCAGGAAAAACTTTGCAGTATATATGCTACAGGAACACATATTTAACATGATTACGTCAGCAGGGATCAGGATCACCTCTAACTTTATATTTTGGAGTCTGTTTTGATGGCCCCAGTGCAGGGTTAGTGCAGGTGTGGTTGCAGTTTGCCATTTCATAGATCACATAATTATCCTAAATGAATCAAAGAGCAGCTTTTGTGCTCCCTTGTAGTCTCACCTGCTTTTACCACTCTATTAAAGGTCGAGAACAAGAACCGAGCAGCTTTGACCCCTGAGGCCCACTCACCAGGACCAGGTCTCCCTCCAGCTCTTCTCGCTCCTCGTCCCGCTGCTCGGAGCTCCCGCCGCCCCGGCTGGACTCAACCACCTCCCCCTGGAGCAGGTCGCTCACACCGGGCCGCTGCTCCAAGAAAACCTCTACCAGAGCAACCTGCTCCGCCACCGCCAGCAGCCCCGGCCACCGCAGCAGCAGCAGCAGGAGCGGCAACGATACCCAGAGGCAGCACCAGCGAGGTGAAGCCATGACCCCCAGAACAACACAGAGGAAATACAGCTGCAACTGTAATAAATCCACGAATCTAATCAACTGTCAGCCATTGTTTTAGAAAAGCCGTCTGCGTTCCCGTTCACCAGTTAGCTCGCAGCGCCCCGGAGAATGTAAACAAGAAAAGCAGCTTCCGGTTTCGACCGGAAAAAGTGGGATGATTATTATCTTGTATAGGAAATGTGCAAAGAAGGCCCTCTAAACCGCACCACCAGAAATTAAATCACATACTGATACTGTTGTTTAGATATTAACATGTTATATTGATTAATAAAGGCCAAATTTTAGCATATGACTCATTATTTTACGCTAGCGTACAGATGCTGAGCGTTGAATTTAAACAGAGAAGAATGAAAATACCGAGAGAAGTACTCCCCCATACTTCCTTCTTCGCTTTAAAGCCACGACTCAACCCTACAGCTAAAGTTCCGCCTAAAACATTTTCAGACCAGTGTTTCATTTATACTAAGATGATGAATAACTAACTTCCTTTATAAAAGTCTAATATTTTTGAGTCCGCGCTAAAAGCGAAAATCAAGAACTTCTAACCCGTTCCGTTTCGCACTTGCGCGGTACGACTATCAATATAGCATATCAAATCTATAATTAAAACTACGAATAGTTCACAGTTACGCATCATTTCATAAAGAGTACCAGCTTTAGCTAATGACATTAATTTAATTACCTAAGGGGGGAAAAAAACCTCTTATTGAATGTGCGCATGTGCCAGATTATCGAAGATCGTCTATTGTCTGTCCTGACGATGTCTTACTCCAAAGAAAACAATGAACACCCACTATTAAATCTTAAAAGGCTTAAGTTTCTTTGTGTAAGGCCTTGAAGATTAACTCTTTATTTTTAACTGATAACCTAATAATTTATTGGCGAAAGATGTGTTAAATTATACTGTATTTAATAACATCATTTTAATAGTGTGGCGAACCCATAAACAGAGAGAAGGCGGGGCTTCTCGTCTCCGTGGCCCCTCCTTCTGGTGCAGATTAGCCCTCCTGTTGTTTTGCTCCTTTCTCTGGCAGAGTCAGCCAGCTGGGCTGGATCTTACAGCATAGTGCAGAAACGGGCGGTGTGAGAGTCGTGTTAACATTTTTTCCCCTCTCAGCCGAGCAGCTGACACCGGAGGATAGCAGGACGCTGAGGCCGTGGATGAGCATCACGTGGAGGCGTCACTTTGAAGGAGATCTGCTGTCTTTATCCACAGGTCGGAGACATGAGCGGGAGAGTGGGAGACCTCAGTCCTAAACAGGCTGATGCGCTGGAGCAGGTGAGTTTCATAATGAGAAGAGTTTCATAACGTGCACTGTATGGGGTGATGCCTCATCTCTCTAAATCTACTTCGTTCTTTTCGCATGTGGCTTGCTTCAGACGGGAAACGCTCTAAAAATATCTGCAGAGGTTCACAGTGTTCTGTGCAAAGACACTGTCGTGCATTTATTTCCTTTGTAGCCTATAAATCATAGTAGAGTCACCTCTGTCCAATAAACCGCACGTTATAAAGGTATTATACGCAGTATTAATGTTTTCTGTTAATGTTAGTCATATAATGTGTTATTGATCAGTAAAGAGCCCATGGAACAAGGTTACGCTTGCCAAATTAATAAAAATCCTGCTGTCATTTTGAATTACCATCCAACTTTGACACTGTCACGTCTTTATCTTCTTTGTAGCCTATAAATGTTACATAATCATAATCTGTCAAATAAGCCACACTTTATTAAGGGTTTATAAGGATGATTATTATTGTTTTTCTTTCAATATTATTAATCATATACTGATTCTTTAAAGATCAATAATGAGCCTATAGAACAAGGTTGCCAGTCCTATATTTTTAGCCAAATAACCAGCTAATCTGACTGAGAAACTCAGGTATTTTGTTTTAACTGGTGTCTAAAACCCTTAAAATATTCAGTATACAAGAAATATAAAACCCTAATATTTTACATGCCAAAAAGTGATTTCTGGTATTTGCCAAAAAAAAATGATTGGCCATATTTAAACTTCTGTAAATGATTTGTTGGCCTATAATCTGTCAAACATTTGTCAAAGACATCTCGTGAATGATATCAAGTCATTTTGAGCCAGAAAGAACATTCCTGTCACAAAGTAGAAGCTGTGATCAGTTTTTTTTATATGTCCTTTATTTATCCAGGTAAAAAGACTCACTGACATTAAAAATGTCTTTTTCAAGAGAGATCTGCACAAGAGGGCTGCAGAAATCACAACAAATATAACACAACAGTTTTATCAATTCCTTCATAAATCCTGTTGACAGCCTCTGCACTGATATAAGCAAAGATATCACACATAAAAAACACATAAAAACATTGGAAATCACTTTTTTGGAACAACAGGTTGTTTGCTGTTTATTTTTTGAAGTGTGACTAAGACAACCGGAGGTGCAGATTAATGTGCCTATAAATGTTGAGTGAAGCATTTTACATGATTGTGACCATCAGTAAAGTAGGAACTTTTTAAATGATCTTCTCTCACAGTTGTGCACCAGTGAGCAAAGGTTTAATTTCCACTGAGAAGTGACAGGGGAAAAAAAAACAAACACTAGCGTGACTATAATTTACAAAATGGACTTGATGTTGTATTTATTATGACATGAAACTAGTGATTGATCCCATAAACACACCAGGTAAGTGTTTTACTGAGGTCACAGAGCGAGGAAGGTGAGGGCTTCTATACAATCACAAGTCTTTTTGCAGCCACAGAAAAAGATGGATGTAACTTGTGGGTCTGAAAAGTGAAGCCAGTGTGGGAAAACAGCTCTCGGCCATGACCTCAGGAAACACTTTCCTGATGAGTTTATAGGCTCATACTGAATAAAACATTTAGTCCATTTTGTAAATTTTGGTCATTCTGAGTATGAGAGAGCAGAATTTTCCTGGATCTGTTCATTGGTTAACAGCTTGTGAGTGACTAGTGGTTAGCCAGTGAGCTTGTGGTTTCACAGTCAGATCCACCCCTCGCTTGTCACTGTCATGGATTGTGTAGATTACAAATGCAGACTCATCAACCATAAAAACAAACCTTTATTTGGGTGTAGCTGAAGGCCAACAGGCAGCAGAAAACAAAGCTCATAAAGCCAAACAGGAGAAACACAATGGAAAAACTCACAGGCAGAGAAACAGTCAGTTCAACACAACAAAGTACTAACACAAACTAAGGCTTAAAGACACACAGAGGTAATTAGGGAAATGGGAAAAACCAGCTGAAACCAATCAGAGAAACAAGACAAGGGAAGCAAAACTAAATACAGCAAACACGAGACAAGAGAATATCAAAATAAAACCGGGAGTAACCAAACACAGGAACATCTAACATGGTGATGGAGACTTAACTAGACACGGGGAACTCAGGGTAAACTGAAAGAAGGAATACGATAAACACAACAGGAACAGGAACAAAAGGCACAAGGCTGAAAACACAATCAGCAAACTAAGAATCAAAATGCAGACAGTTAATAATAAACAGAGCTTAAAGGTCCTAAAAAGTTGAATCTGTTCATCTGGACGTAGCGATTTTTTAGTGGGAGAAACGTTTCGTCACCTTCTGGTAACTTCTTCAGTCTCAGCTGACTGCAGGCTTCCCCAGCCTTATAAACAGTACATTGCATAATGACCGAAACCAGCACCACTGACTAACAGTGGGCCATTTGGTCAGTTTCATGATCAATAGTATGCAAATTGTCATGACCATTGATCAATGGCCATGAGTACCATTCACAGAGATTGGGGAAGTTGACGAAACGTTTCTCCCAC
>VUQS01019367.1:5945-17962 GCA_015108495.1 Heterochromis multidens
GGGAGAAAAAAAAAAAAAAAAAAAAAAAAAAAAAGAGACAGAGGAAGAAGGAGGTGAAGGATAGAGAAAAGGAAGAGAAAGGGGTTGGAGGCATAGGGAGCAGCAGCAGTCAGGGTCCTGTAGCTGCGGGGGCTGACAGGGGAGCAGGTGGTGATTTACAGAGACAATTTTGAGGATAATTGTGTACATGATCTGCTGTAAGGAACAAATGTCACAAAAGCCACTGTTCCAATAGCTTCTCAATCTGTTCAGCTATGAGGTTGAATTAAATACTGCATCAGGTAAGTGCTGATTTACTATAAAAACAATGTGGGAAACGAGAGTTGAGAGTCAGTGGAAGTAGCTCAAGAGCTCACTGCAAGCTTACAGAGAGCTTCAGGCAGTGACATTGAAACGATGCGGAATATTGTGTGATGGTGTCAACAGCACTCTGAGCATAAAGAAGCATCGAGAGCTACATTGTCTGAGTGCTATGCATATGTCCTTGGTTATTAAACTACAATAATAAATCA
The DNA here is from genome assembly GCA_015108495.1 of Heterochromis multidens. Classification (NCBI taxonomy): domain Eukaryota; kingdom Metazoa; phylum Chordata; class Actinopteri; order Cichliformes; family Cichlidae; genus Heterochromis; species Heterochromis multidens. Next base: position 6,458 of record VUQS01019367.1, read on the forward strand.
ACTGAATGCTCCGAACACAGTAAAGGCAGTGTTACGAAATAATTGAACATGCTTAACTCCTGTAATTGACATGAAGTATGTATGGTGATTTACTAGTGCAAAAGTCTTAAGTCACCACTCATTTCTTTATATTTTGCTTCTAAGGAGCCACACCTTCTTGTCATTTTGAAAGTGGTCTTTCTCCACACTTTCTGGAGGTTTTTCCAAAGTTTTTCTTTGAACATTGGTGGCTTTTTCACACATTTTCACACTGCATGGTTTGCAGTGTATCCTTAAGAAATTTAAGGAAACTGGACAAGTGGGGGACAAAAGAAGAAGCAGTTGGCCTAAAACATCTATCTACAGCAGATGAACAGTATCTGAAAGTCATGTCCTTATTGAATAGGAAAAAAAAATCCAGCAAAGACCTGACACAGCTAGCCCTCCAGCTACTGTTCACTCAAGCCTCATCAGGAGGAGGTCAGGAGAGAGGTACAACAGTGAGTGTCTACAGCCATCTGTAAAGCATGGTGGAGGCTCTGTCATGGTTTGGGGCTGCATTTCAGCCAGTGGTGTTGGGGATCATGTCAGAATTGATGGAATTATGAACACAGAAAAGTACAAGGTAAGATTTTGATCCACCATGCAATACCATCTGGAAAGTGTCTGATTGGTACCAGCTTCATTCTTTAGCATGGCAATGATCCCAAAACACAACCCCAAGTAAAAGCATACCTGGATAGAAAAACACACAGTGGAACACTATCAGTCATGGATTGGCCTCCACAGTGCCTGAACCTCAAAATTATTGAAGCAGTGTGGGATCATTTTGACAGAGAACGGAAGAAAAGGCAGCCAACATCCAAAGAAGAGCTTTGAATGTCCTTCAAGAAGCCTGGAGAACTATTCCTGAACATAAAAACTGTGAAACTCATGAAAAGTAATTTAACCTATGAAGATGGTTGCATAATGTGGTTCTGGAGGAGCTTTCTAAAATACAGTAGAAAAAAAACAGCATACTATGAAAAGAAGGTATTTTGAACTCTACAGATTTGATTTTGAGTTTTATTTATTTGTTGACTTTTTTTCTTTTGAGTTCTCTAACTTTATAAAAAACTAAACTGCTGGGATTCTTCTTTAAAATATTCACAATGTCATGAACCAGAGAAGTTGCTTTAAAGTAAGATTTTTTTTCACCTTTTGCAATGATGTTTCACTACCACAGTTTAATTTAAGAATCATTGCCAACATACTGTTCATTCATATCAAGGTTTATATATTATATATTCAAATTTAAATATGTTTTAATGTTTAAATTCTTATTATAAGGCCTGGTATATACCATATTTCTTTAAAATGTTTAACCAATTAGTTACTGCATCCAAAAAAATGTAAACTTTCCTAATTTAAATACCACTCTCCTCTCCTCTTTATTCAGTTTTTTTGCAACTCTACAAGGGTGGAACTTAGTATATTTTCTGCATAAGTAGGGCCAGATTCAAAACCACCAAAAATCAGCACCAAAGTTAGATATGAGTGAGTTCAGAAAACACTAAAATTAGTCCAGGTCATTAAAAGCCCCGGTTGTCATTTTTCAGTGATTATACATTGAAAAATGCTGCAGTGTTTTGTTTTTAGCACAGTGCAAAGCCTTTGAGGTGCTGAGCTGGTAAACATGTTGCTGCTTTAAATAAATAAATAATTTAAAATTTAGTTTTCTGCACACAAGCCAGCTTTGGAACAGATGTTTAAATACTCTAAATAGTTGGAGTCCGGTTACGATTCATTGGGTAATCACTATGCTCTGGACAAACTGGCTTTAAAAGCCTCTTCTTTTATGCTGTGTGACAGCACCACCATGTATAGCAGTGATCTGTCATGCATCAAGGCATTAATCTGAGAAATGATCTAAGAGTTATACTGTATAAGTATTGTGCAGAAGATTTATACTTACAGCAGCACATGAGGCAATAAAAGTATCCCTGCCTGCATTGGGAAACGCAGGGTGACACAGCTAATTTATCTCAGCAGCATCATGACAGCTGGGCTGGGGAGAGTTTGGGAAAGGGGAAATGGTTCTGATGAATGACTTTCAGACTACGGCTGCTAGCTATAGCAAACAGTCTCCCAGTCCCCACAGGCCTGATGCCTCCTATTTGCTGCTCAGGGAGAAATGAATGAATGGCCCTTTGTGAAATAAATGGTCCCTTTCTGTTTGATATTTACAAATGAATCCTTCTTGGAAAACTTAATCCATCCATTTGATTTATTAGTTGAAGATATGAGTTTCCTGTGCTGCTCAAAACGATGCTGTAATAAACACAGAATTAGGGGCTAATTTAAGAAATGTATTATCCGAGTGGCTAAGGCTGATTGGGTGGGATCCAAGATTACAGGCAGTTATTAAATAAATTAACCCCCAAAAAAAAGAAAAAATCTTGAGGGAATATTGCTCATTTGCCTTTAGAATGAGATGAAAAGATTGAAGCTGGTCTTGTAATTTTTAACAGTATGTGCCTGAGCTATTTCCTGGCAAACAACAGATCAACAAAGTGACTGTGTGTAGTTGACTTGCAATAGTTGCTGTTCATACCAATTATTAACTAACAGACTCCTTTACTTCTTCAAAATATTATCCTAACTTTGTTTTTTTTTTTCATAAGTAGGATCAAGAACCAGGGAGATCCTCAGGAGATATCCTGTCACATTCTATTAATCTAATTTCAATCCCTATCCAGCTTAAGAATAGCTTTCAATCACAGGCCTGTGGGCTATTATTAAGCAGCATATTCTGACAGATTGAAAAAAAAACAAACAACACACTTCAGCGTCTTGCCTGATGTCCAATATTTGTTTTTGTTTTTTTCAGAAACTTGTTCGGTGCAATAAAACACAGTATAACTTTATAAACTGCTGGCAAGTGGAGAGTGTGTGAATGCATTTGTTTTACACTTTATGTCAGGGAGATGTCAGAAATGCAGCAATAACAGGACTAACGAAGAAGAGACCATCTTGGTCTAACTGCCTGACAACTCCCACAGAAAACGGACACGCATGCCTGCACACACACATAGATACACAAAGGAAGATCAGCCAGAAAGGATGACACAGACAGTCCAAAGCTGCATGGTGGGCTGCACCTAAATGGATCTTTCATTTTGATTTCATTTTGGTCTACAGTATAACGGCCCCTCTGAAGATACTGAACGTAATATGATGGCTGATGCCTTCTACGAGAGTGTATGTAAGCTGTGTGTGTGTGCAAAGAGGGTAGCAGACACACTAGCTAACTGCTGGAGTGATTTATTTGCTCTTTTCCCCTTAATAACTCCTGGTCTATAGCAGAACAATTACGTCCTGATATAAACCTTTGAATAGAGAGGTGGGGATTTGAATCAACAAGGCACACATCCCCTCCAGCATCAGTAATTCTTTAACTGTATGCTACTTAGATGGACTTTATTGCTGTTAAGATTTGCATCAGCTGTGGTTATTAGGTCTTGGCGCTGAATAATATAATCAACCCCTCCTGCTGCATTGCCCAAATGCAACAGCAATACAGCTGCAGACACTGACTCATCTGATTCAAGGGTGAAACAACAACTGTGCAATCAATAGACCTTCCACTAACATTAGCCCAGGACAGCCTGTTTACAATTTTGAGCTCATTTACATTGAAGGTAGCACTGGTCTTGTCCAAAGTGTCTCACAGTGACTGAGTAGATATGTGTTTGGATTCTTTAAATAATAAGGTCTGCAAAGGACACTATTTTTGGTTAGAGGAATGAAACCTGTGGTGTTTTGTATGAGCACAGAATAGGTGCTTGAACTCTGAGCCAGTCTATAGGCTTTAATATTACACTTACTGGCTGTATGTAGAATATTAAAGCCTGTTCAGTACAACACAGACATGATATGTGTGTACTGACATTGGTATTGCTTATTGTTTCATAGAGGGCCTACGTGGCTAAAGAGAGACTCCATTCCATGCAAACACTTTAGCTGTCTGAATCAGAGCAAGTGGGGACTAATTACACAATTTTAGTAAGATTTTTTTTCCCTTTAGAGTTGGAAATTGGAGATAGAATGAACACACTACCCAGTTGATTCAGACTGCTGAAGCCTCTTTTTTTCTTTGATTGGTTGAGGATTTACATTTTTATCCCTATTTCTCACAGAATACATCTCTTCATAGCCTGCTGGCAGGCTGAGTGATAATAATGATCATAACTCTTGAAAATTCATAGAGTAAATAGGAATGTAAGAACAGTATTGAGGCACAATTTAAACCCAAATTTGTCCTTTAATCAATATTTTCTATATTTTCTTTGTTACAGATAACTGCAAATCCTTTCCTTGCTAGGGTTCTTTCAATCAAAACAATAACAAATGTGTACTTTGATGAGATCCTGAAGTAGCACCGAATTATGGGAGATGTCCTTATGGCAAGAAATCTTTATGACATGACTCAGGCAGAAACCATGTTTACAGAGGGGGTATTGATAGAAAAGCTTTATTCAATTTACATTAAGTTACTTTTGTCATGTTATGGAATTTAATTACCATGAAACAGTTGCAAGCAATGTTTGCTAAGACAAGTAAAAAAATATAATTGGCAAATAAATATATTAAATTGGTCTAGTCTCTTCTTTTATAATGCTCAAGTTACTTATTACACCCTTTTGGATCAGTCACACTAGAGTAAAAGTTGAATGGCAACATCCTTGTGCTTAGAAAAAATTGCTGGTTGTCTGGGGATTGCATTGAAATTGGTTTTTGCAAGTAGTTGCAGTGCCCAACTGGTCGCCCAGAGTTTGAGGGTGCTCAACCTCTAGGTGCTTTTGATCTCAAGGCGATCGCAGGGGTCACCTGGTGGGAGGCAAACTGCCTCCAAACAATCACAGTCTAATTCGGGTTGACTGCAACATTATCAAATAAGTGCAGTCTATTTTCTAACCACAGACAGATTACCAACCTGGTGCAATCAAGTCGAGTCAGTCTGTTCTGATGAGCACAACTTGTTTGTGATGCATCTCGTTGCAACAGGGGACTCAACTCAACTGGTTGCCAATTTGCTGTATTTTGCTTACATTCCTACATAAAAGCAAGGTTGCCAAGTGCCTATAATGTATTTCATTTTGCAGTTAAATTGCTGTGATGCAGCAATTACATCACTATTTTTGAAGGAATTTCAAAATTTTTGTTTCAAATCTATGAGGTTCTGGCTGGACTCTGAATGTAAGTGGTTAATGTGAATTTTTGTGCATGTGGATGGCAACAGATGTGCAACAGATGGCAACAAAATTGACCCCATTCAATCACAAACCGATAGCAGACTATCGCCACCCTGACACACCAAAGTTGCTTTGAAGACAGCAACTGACTGCAAGTGGTTGCAGACCAAGTCCCTGTCTTCGAAGCAACCATTTCAAAGGGAATGAGATTGCAAATTTATTGCACACAGTTGCAATAATTTTGGCCATGCCTCAATCTCCAACCACTGGTTTCCCTAGTTTGACTGAGGCATTAAAAGTCTGTCAAGTTGTTTGGGAGTTTGTCTTCTTCCTTGTGGCCAAGAGTTGATTTTTGTACCTTTAAGTTCAGCAAGATGTTTGATCCATGTAATGCACAGCATCCATGTAACAGAGCAGGCATCAGCTGCTGATCAAATCTACAAGTGTAAAAAAGAAAAACCCTTATATTTATTTCTCTTGCAAACACACACACACACACACACACATACACAAACATGTACATGCATATATTCCAAAGCAATGCACACAAATCCATTAGATGCCCTGCTGATTCCACACTCTGAAACAAAAAGCCACCCAGTTCCCATAGGAGTCCTGCTGACCACGACAGATGCAGTCATCTATGAAACCCTGAACAAGAGAGACACTGAATACCAGTTTGGCTACAGACATGTTCTAGCCTTCAGGCATCCTTCACCACTACACACACAGTGCACATAAACCACTCAAATATTTATTTTTTATACTAGTCCCTGTACTTGAACCAAGATAAGAACAGATGACAAAAGGAATAGAAAATTATTCTAAGAAATGTATTGGTGCAGCTCTGAAGGTTGGTCTCAACATTCATGCACACATGTGGGGGACACACAATAAGAGCGAAAGAAAAACAGTGACAGAGTGAGTGTCAGGGAATGAGAGGAAACACTGCCCTTAAATGAACACTACCTTTCCCCTCACAGCTCCTCTGACATTCACTCTGTCATTTGGAGCCAAACGTTTTATTTCAGCTCTGGTATAAATTATAGGGAATAATCCTGTAGGAAGCCATTAAGGCCCTCTCATCAGCCTAATTAGCTACTTGTAAGTGGCTATTGGCCCTGTACAGGACACTTGTCATATGTCTTATTCATATATAATTGCTCCAACAAGACTGCAGTTTCCCTCATTTTAACATCATTAGGCATCATTTATCTTTGTCAGGGAGAAAAGTGAAAGTTCTCTCCTTTCATTTATTCTACTTTAATGATTAATTAGCTTTGTGTTATGAAGTGCTGGCTGATATTGAGGAAACGTAGAGATGTATCTGTCCAATTTAAAGGACCCAGGCTTTATATTCCATTGGAGTCTTCTTAACAGGGAGTAAATGCTGCTGGACCTCTTGTCGCCAACTTCCAAAGAAGACTGATGAGAAATTTAATTAAAATGGGTGCATTTGTAGACACTGATCCATCACTAGATAGAGAGATAGGACACAGTGACAGACTGTCATAGTGCTTCTCCTACTGGACTTTAGTCCTTAGTGTACAGAAACAGTGTGGCATCTAAAGAGAGCGAGAGAAAGGAAGAGAGAGAGCGGGAGAAAGATAGAGAATGAATGAGGGATGGGTATCTACCAAGGCTGTTAGTGCTGAACAAATCTCAGCTCATGTTTGATTTGTAATATTTATTTTTTAATCCCTGCAACACACAAATAGAGTTTAATCCCTCAGGAAAATGGTGCTTTCAAAAATTGCAACCACTGTGTTTCCACTGGCGGCGGCTTTGCTTCTACACGAAGATTAAATAGCGGTCATTGCAGCCGGGTGACTCTGATGTTGTGCCGTAGTGGGAATCAAAGGGTTTTTAAAAGATGGAATTAAGCAAATTTCTGAGTAATTTCTTCTAAATAAAAAGAAAAAAGGAACAGCATGCCACATCCCAGGGCAAAGAACTACATAAAAGCCAGTTTAGGCTCTAAAATCATTGTATAACACTGCCCCCTTGTGATCACTGTTTGATAAAAGTGCTTTCCAGCAAAAGTGGGATTGTAGATGCTGGCATACAAAATGAAATACTGTCTGAAAAGCCTTGAAAAAACAGTAGTAGAAAAACAGTAGAAAGAAGATGAGTATCAGAGATTTAGGAGGTTTAATAAACAAGATCATTACACTGTTTTAAATGAGAAATGAAACGAGATGCCTTTGAGTGGTGCATTAGAAATGAAGTGATTTAAAAGTTCTTTAATTTGTATAAATTACAGCTGCGTAGAAAAGAGGACAACAGTTAATAATGGACAAAAAAAAAAGAGCAAAAAATCACAGACAGGCATCTGATTTCCAGTGTCTGCATAAATATTTAATAGCCTGGTGCCCTCACCTGATAGAAGGGAGGAAACATTTCAACAGCGCTCACCTTTTCAAACTCAGAGAGTGTAATGACCACTTTCAGACTGAGCCTGTTCTTGAGATTAATCAACGCCGTTTTCATAACCTGGAATTTCAAATCCATTATCGTGGTTCAATTTGCTCACAAAGGGACTGGTGTAGCACGGAGAGAGAAACGACTAAATTAACACTTGGATGCAGTGCAGACACTGATGAAACAGGGCTTATTGGTCTGCTGTTAAGATGTGTGTATTTCAGCAGTACCTACTGCATGTGTTGTGCTGGTACTGCCTGATGGACCTTAGCTACTAATGAAACAGTCAGTACCAAACATAGCTCAAGCTCCAAAAATTGCACTGAGCTTATTCCATGGCAAACCAAACAAAACCAAACCAAACAAAAAACAAAGAAAGAATGGCTACACATTAAAAATAGAACCACAAAAAATCAATTTCCCTTTAAAACTGTGACAGTTTAATTTGCTTAACTGGTCAAGGTCTGGAGTAACTGTTGCTCTGCCAGTGACATGAGCACATATTCAGACCTGGCAGTGATATATTCAGTACATCTTTGTGGGTGGAACAAATGTTATAGTCTTCTATGTTTGTTTTTTTTTTTTAACATAATTCGTTACCATCCAATTTATCACAGCATATGCTTGAAGATAATTACCTCACACTTTCACTGATACAATCTCTTCCCAGTGGCTGCATGAAAGAAGTCTTGAACCATAACAAGTATTTACAGTAAGTATTTACAAAAAATATTTTGTCCACACTTCGTCTGCCTAGCTGTCTGTCTGTAGGAGATTGAGCTTGGGATGTTCAAATTGATGCTCTTGAGGAGACAAGAGAAGGGCGTAACCAGAGCCACTGGCTGATTCTGTTGACAATGCTGAGCTTTGGAGAAAGTCAAGCTGTATCTAATGGGCTTGGGCTGGAGCAGGAAGCAGGGATTTGGATCACTGCTCTGAGGGGGTCTCACATTCTGCTTCAGGTCAGAAATGCCGCAACCTGAGCCATCTATCTGACGGGGCAGTAGCCAAGCTTCACTATTGAGCCAGCCCTTAGCTGGAGCTCATTGCAACACTGAGGCATACATTCAATTCACATGCAAAAACACTTTAGAGAGATGGTGGACAGAAAGACAGAACGAGAAGGGGAATGGACAGAAAGCCCCAGAGACTGAGACAGACACAGAGCAATCAATCATTTCACCTCCTCTTCTCAGTTCTGTCTGCAAGGCCATTAGTGGCTGTTTAGAAGAAATAATAAACACGGAGAAGCAGAGGTTCAGGGCCCACTGATGCTGCCAAATGCCACATCACGCAAAATAAATACACTCTATTGATTTGCTCTATTGGAAGAAAAGGAAAACAGAAATATATTAATGCTTGTAGTTAAGCTAGCTATTTTACTCTATTGATATAAACAGCTACCCCTAACTGCCACAAATTCATAGCTACTGCGTTAGTGGTTATACCTCTTTCTGGATGTGTGATTTGCAAATGTAGAACTTCTGTTTTTCTTTTTTTGTGAACTGCTTTTTATTTTTGCTCTACCATTTCTCCCAACTCCCACTTAGTCATTTTATTGAGGGTATTAATATGCCTAGCGTCCTTCATCTTTGATTCCGATATGTAGACACAAAATGATGAAAACCATGCTAACTTCACTTAAAACATCTCAACTTGCTCACACACACACACACACACACACACACTGGTTAAGTATCTTACAGGGATGCTTTGCCAAACTGCTGGTTATTAAACCTTTTCTTGAACAGTCTCAAAGGAGCAGAGCACATTATAAATCTTCAAAGGATCTGCTTTGGAAACTGAGTGACAAAACAATGAGCAAGCATTGGTTTATAATTGCTGACCAGAGCACCAGCTCTATGCAATCAATGATTAGATTAGTGGAAGGCTGTAATGCACAAGGGTTGAAGCTAAACTGACGATGGTTATAATTAGTCCTATTAGACCTGACAGAAAAAATGATTACTTGTCACTTGTGTTAGTCAAGTATTTAGCTTTAATGCTGCGGCAAAACAGTCAAAAACAATATACAAATAAATATACTGTATAAAACAACTCACACCTCTCAATGCTGCCACTCACAATCTTACACACTGTAAATCAGCCACATGTTACTAAGTGCTTTTATGCAAAAAGGTTATTGACCTGAAATTGCCATGTCTGACTTAATTATCAAACTTGATGTCACAGCCAACACAAGACCAACTGACAACCAATAAACCAATTTTTTGTTTTCATCTCAAGCACAACTGCAACAATGTTTACTGAAGAAGGAGTTTGTAAAAAAATGTGAAAAATACTGTTTTACAAAACATCTTTAATTATTTAAAATACATAGTTTTAAATCATTGTTAAGAGAACTGCTTTGAATATAAGATTCTGTTAATTACATAATGTTATGATCGATGATATTGCTGAAACAGCCCATTTAATTTAAAGTAAAAAAATAATGGGACTGAGAATGAGTTTCGAGCTACACTCTGGCAGTAAAATCTGACATTGAATAAACCTGCTCATTGACTTCCTCCAATGCTAATAAAATGGCAGACTGCACCTTCAGTCACAGTACTTTGTTTTTTAGAAAGCGTATCAGCGGAGGATGACAGCTGGCTCTACTTCACCTGAAGGACGCTGGCTATAAAGGCCATTCTTTTTTCATTTTCTGTACTGACTACTTGACCGGGGCACTTCTTGTGTGGGTGGGGTAAGACACTGAATCCCGCATAAATACATGTTGAGTAAGATCTATAGTCTGCTGTCAAATCACTTTTTTGCTCTCATTGTTTTGTTCAAATATTAAGTTGTGCTGCCTGTTTGTGTCAACATGCTCAGTATATGCCCTCGTAGTGATGGTGAATTTATGACAAAAATAGCTCTGTATGTTTAAAAGCGAGGTATTATTTTCCTATTCTTCACCGTGGCAACAATTCTGTCTCGCTGCAGGATCACTAATTTCCTCTTGACTGCACACACTGCACTTAAGAAACTCTAACTCACTATTTGCCCCTCCACTTGAGGGTTTTATCTGGTGTAATAAAGCATTATGTTCCTTTTATTTATCCACCCTTACCTCCACATCTATACCATCCAAGATGCTTATTTTTAACTGGAGTGTAAGTATTGGCTGACAGGATGCAGCCCTGTACAGCTCTCCACATCTGAAAGTGATAACCCCATAATGTCAGAGCTGCTGTCAAAGTTGATGATGTGATACTCACAATGAAAAAAAAAAAAAACACACCTGTTAAGACAGCCATTTAATCTTCATTTTCAAGTCACGTTGTGCTTCTCTGTGCCTTTTAATCTTCACTGTGACAAATAAATGAATTTGTTTGTTACATTTTGCATCAGTAGAGTCATATTTTTGTTGATAAAGTCATACATCTGAGCAAAGTATTGCTAAATAATTACTGTTTTTCAGTGTTAATTGATTTGCACACTATTTTCTCTGTTAATGTTTAAGTTGTCCCCCAGTAATGAAAAGCTGGCATTATCTTTTTCCAAATAGCCTTTTTTTTCTCTGGCCAATAGATAAAAAATTTAAAAGAATTTAAAAATTTAAATTTAAAAAGAAACATCAACTGGTGAATTCTTTTCACTTGAAAATTATTCACTGACTAATCAGTAAAACCAGTAGTTTTCAAACATTTTGTGTCCAAGACAAATCCAAAGGGCAGGCCAAAATTACAAGGCACACCTGTGGTCACATCTGTGCAACACAGCGTCTCTGCCATCAGACATATCAATTTCTTGATGCATGCTCAATAATCCAGGTAAAAGAATCCCAAAAAGCTGAATCTGTTCATCTGGACGTAGCGTTTTCAGTGGGAGAAACGTTTCATCACCTCTGGTGACTTCTTCAGTCTCA
>VUQS01019370.1:1481-11911 GCA_015108495.1 Heterochromis multidens
TTGAAAAAAAAAAAAAAAAAATGTAAAAAAAAAAAAAAAAAAAAAAAAAAAAAAAAAAAGCTTGTCCATAACATATGTGAAATGCCTCCAAACTGCTGACCCTTTGCTGTTAGTAAGTTAAAAAAGTAAGTAAACTTTTATTTATATAGTACTTTTCAACATAAATGTTACAAAGTGCTTCACAACAAAATACTAAAAACGTAAAAGTTACCCAAAAGCACGTTTAAAAATTTTGTTTTTAGCTTCTTTTATGAAGCGATCACAGAGTCCACAGATCTCAAGCTAAGAGGGAGAGAGTTCCAGAGTCTGGGGGCCGCTGCTGCAGAAGCTCTGTCACCTTTAGTTCTCAGTTTTGTGTAAATGTAAAGGTTCACAGAAGTACGCTGGAGTCTGTCTATCCAGAGCTCTACAAGTCAAAGCCAGAATCTTAAAATGGACTCTGAAGGAAATGGGGAGCCAGTGCAGCTGAATTGTTAGCTTCCTTCATACTGTGTTACACTGCGATCCATTTGTCAGATTTTCCACTCGGAAAGTTGGAGAAGCCCCACCAACCCCGACTTCACAATCCAAGATGGCAGCAGTAGAAGTCAACAGTAGTAAAACTGTAAAACCTGTAATCTGTACTATAACTGTTGTGTATTTATGACTCGCCAAGAAAGCCATATACAGAGAACCAACCAGGATCTATCCATGAATGTGCTTTAGCAGCGTTTTTAAGCGCAAATTTTAAAAAGAAGCTATTGTGTGGTATTGCTAGTTATGGATGAATAGCTCTACCTTGGTGAAGAGCAAAATAAATCCTGTTTTTCTTGCTTTTACTACTGTTACCACAGGTGGCGTCACTCCCAGCTCCAACTTCAGAGGTAAAATGAGCGCAGCATTAATTCTCCCGCTAGCAATCAGTGCACTGCTGCTGATGCCTGGTGTAGTAAACAGAGGGCACCCAACAATAACAAATATCACATATCAGATCTGTGCATCACTAGTTGGAAAGGTGCAATATCTAGCTGTTATGACTTCTGTTTACATTGTGTTATTTAAATTATCTCAGCAAAAATAACCTCAGAAACTAGAAACTTTATTATTGTCAATTGTCAATTCATAGTGAAATATAAACCCTGTTTTTGTTTTATTGTTTTTTTTGTTTTTTAATCATTTAAAATCTAAATAAAAAAACTGAAGGCACCACTTGAATTATTTAAACCCTATATTATATTATTTAACTGTAAATATTACAAAGACAAATTAATGTCAATGCATTTGTAACACATACAGAATGTGGTTTGTTATTGTTTTACTGAAATAAGTAGAGCATTCACTGAAAAAGTCATTGCCTGGATGGCAGCATATGTTGTTCTAAAACCCGTGTACATATATCCGTCAGCATTAATTGTGCACAGGTGGAAGTTAGCTTTGCCATGTCTACTGATGCACCCCCATACCACAGTTCCTGGCTTTTGAATTGTGTGCCGATTACAAGCCGGATTTTCCCTTTCCTCTTTGGTCTGGACCACTCCAATTCCGCTATTTCCCCAAAAAATTGCAGATTTTGATTGGTCCACTTCTCCTCAGTCTATCTTAAATGACCTGAGGCCCAGAGAATGAAGCAGTTTCTCTGAATGGTAGCAAAGTTTTAACTTACATTCATGATGAATGCGGTATGAATGTCGAAGTATTACAGACCCTGTGCAATGATGATCACGGCTCTTCACATCATTGGTTTTCAGCATTGTCACTTGCATATTTTCTGAATCTTTTCATATTATGTATTGTAGATGATAAAATCTCAAATCTTTATAAATGTATGTGGAGCAATTCTTGTTTTTTAAAAGTTAAAATATTCGCCAATGCAGTTTTTCACAGAGCAGTGAACCTCTTCCTATCAGCCTCTCTGTAAAACCTCTTTTTATATCCAATGATGTTGCTAATTAGCTGCAAAGGTTCTGAGATATTCCACTAGGTATTCTAGCCTTTTATTGTCTTTTATTGTTCATTTTTTCCAAACTGGCATCAAACTCTCAGTAAGCATACATTAAAAAAACAAAACAAAACAATATTTCTGTCTTTTCAAAATATAACGGATAAATGTTCAAATTCACAAGCCACTCAGTAATAAGTCAGTATTTTGTGTCTTAAATTTACCAGCTAATTTTGTATTTACTAGAATTGGCTGGTGGCTGGTGCTAGTTTCTGTATTAACTAACATAAAATTATGTTGTTTTGCAGTTTTTTTTTGCTTTTTTCTTTACATTGAGGAAAGGCAAAAAATAAAAATATAATCCAATCATGCAGCATGTCGCTTAGTACAAATTCTTAAACAGTACTGAATGTACTGTGTAGTTACATCATCTTATTTTTGTTACTTCAAGGAGAGAATTTGTCTGGTCTTAAAACATGGCGTATTTGAAAATGTGTGTTGCTTAGAAATGTGTAGTATTCAAATAAAGTACTTTTTCTAAATTTATTTACTTACTAATTAAAGCCCCCTCTGCTATCATATTAGTCATTTTCCTCATTTTTTAAAATGTGGGTGGTATGTATTTTCATTAATAAAGCATTGTGGAGATACCTTGCATGTTGCCATGGTATCTCAACCTTACTAAGCAAATGTGGGTGTGATGACGTATGTAACTTAGTCTCTCTGCTGTCATCCTATTGCTCATGCTTATGGCTCATGATTTTTTGTTTGTTTATTTTCTATTCTTCTCACATAGAACTGCCCCCACAGAGTGGCCAGGGAGCCCAGTATGATAATCCCCTCTGGGGGCACCTGCCAGCCAACAGGAGTGCCACTAGTGCTGCATCTTCCACCAATCTCAGTGGCTGGGATCAACTAATTATCGACCAGAAGGACACACAGGCTTGGCCTTCTATTACACTCAGCCAGAGCCAGGCCCCTCCAGGAGGATGCCCTTTGGACACTGACTCTGGTCACCTGACCAGCAGAAGCAGTAGTACCAGCAGTAGTTGTAGTACAGTGAGTATGGCCACGGGAACAAATAGCCAGACAGGCCACTTCCCTGCCAACCACCTCAGCAGCAAAGCCAACAGCGGGCCCAGCCCTGCCAATCATACTGGAACCAGCATGCTCTCTAGCCAGGTTGCAACCAGTCGCAGCTGGGGCCCTGGGGCTGTATCTTCCCATTGCCCCCCTCAGTCCTCAATGGGGAGTGAAACGAAGAGTGACAGCCCAGGAGGAGGAGGAGGAGGAGGAGGAGGCAGCAGTAGGGGCTGGGGTCCTTCATCATCCTCCACCACCAACTTTAACTTGAACCTAAACCCTAATGCCAACCCGTCTGCCTGGCCCATGCTGGGGCATGACGGAAGTGGCACAGGGGGAGGCAGCTCAGGGGGAGCCAACACCATTTCACCTCCTCAATCTACACCCAACCTCTGTAATCCACCTGGCCCCCCACCAGCCCAGACCAGCACCTGTACCGGAGCCAACACTAACAGCAACTCCTCGGGGATCGGCAATGCCTGGGTTACCATGATGGCTTCTGATGCAGAGCCACACCCCTCCCCGTCCACGAATGTGTCTTTCAGTTCAGAACCTCAGAACCTTAAAACTGATGGACCAAATCACACTAATAAGCAGGAACCCCCCAGCCCCATCCGCAATTTGCCTGGCTGGGGAAGTGCACCTGTAGGCTTGGGTTCCATGAGCCAGCCACCGCCAGGAGGCTCACAGGTCAATGGAGAAGATGGTAATTCAGTATGGGGTAACAGTGGCAACTCAAAGACAACTTCATCTAAAGAGGCACCTGGCTGGGGCCATGAAGGAGATGGACCAGGGAACTCTGGAGGCTGGGGGGAACATCCTGAAGAGGCCCAGGCAGGATGGGATACACCCAGCTCTCCTGCACAGGACTCACAGTCCATTTCTTGGAGTAGAGCTGTGAGCACAGCTGGGGCTAGCGAAGGAAGCAGTGACAGCATGGAAGGACATCCCCGGCGAAAAGACAGTTCATCCAGAGATAAATCAGCTCCTTTGATGCCTGCCCAGGATCTGGACCCCAGGGTGCTGTGCAACAGTGGCTGGGGACAGACCCCTGTTCGCCAGCATACCTCCTGGGACATGGACAATACCAAACATAAGAATGATGTAGGCACTGGATCATGGGGCTCTGGCTCAACCACTCCAATCGATGCCCAGGGGCCCTCCAATACTAACACAGGCCCTACTCAGATGACTGACTCCGGGAGCAAAAATGATGCGCCTGGTTCTCAGGGCGCTTCTGGTTGGGGAGGAAACATAGCAGCTACCAACCAGCCAAGCTCTGGTTGGGGAGAGCCACCCAACAACATTAAGCCCCCAGGTGGCCCTGGTAGCTGGGGAAACCCTCCACCAGGAGGACCAAGCACCAGTATACCCAAAAATGGTGGTCAGTCCTGGGGAGAGAAGCCAAGTGGGTGGGAAGATTCTCACATCAAGTCAGGATCCCAGAACTGGGGAGAGCAACCTAAAGCATCCCACAGTTGGGTTAGCAGTGGAGTGAGCAATAACACAGGAGACTGGGGGGATTCAGAGGAGAGTAAAAAGAGTCCCACTAAAGCTTGCTGGGAGGGAGAACAACGAAGCTGGGGAATGTCTACTTCAGGACCTGGAGGTAATGGTGGCTGGGGAGAGTCACTTCCTCAGCGTCCCAGTGGCCCCTCTCAAGGCTGGGGGGGCAAGCCTCAAGAAGGGCTTAGTGGTAACAATGGAGGAGGGAGCATGGGTTCTTGGGGAGGCTCGGGCTCAGTGAAACAAGGTGCAGGTTGGAGTGGAAATAAGCAGGAGTCCTCAACTGAGCCTACAGGCTGGGAAGAGCCCTCCCCTCCTTCCATCCGACGTAAGATGGAGATAGATGATGGGACCTCTGCTTGGGGCGACCCTGGTGCCTACAACAAGGCAGTCAATCTGTGGGACAGAAACAGTTCAGGATCGTCCCAGGCTAAAGTTACTACTGGAGGCAATAATCCCCCTGGCGCCAGCAACAACCATCCCCACCCTCTCAATCACCCTTACCACGGGCCGCCTGCACCTTTACAGAACCACAGCCAAAACACCCAGAACTCAGGCCCAACCAGTGGGCCTTTGGATCCTACTGTGCAACACCAGCCTGGAGCATCTCACAACAGAGGTCCCCTGATGGCTCAAGGTAAGATGATATAAATTATATATTCTGCAGATTGTAATAATCTCACATGGGCAGTTTGGTCAGATTTATCAGTTTATGAATGCTGACAATGCATAGTTAATATACATTAATATACATTAAAATTTTAATTATTTGATTTAGTGTATCAAATGTAGCTAAAGGTAAACTATAATTCCCGCCTGGGTTTCCTTGTTTCTTTGTCCTTGTTCACTGTTCAAAGTTAAGGTGTTTAAAAGCTGGTTTGGTGGTTGGCACTGTGCACTATTAAGCTCCAAGCTGTTGATCCACTTAAAGGTAAAATCTTAACCTAGTTTACTCTCTGTGGATTTACCTCTAATCAACTATCTAAATCAGGTAGGCAGTGCCAGTCCTGTCCCTCAGTGAGGCCCTCACATTTCACAACACCAGCCTCCACTGTGCAGATAACCCTGGCAACCTCACATGGCAGAGGAAGCACAAGAATGCTGTTTACAAAGGGCCTCGTGAAAATATTGATTCACCACAAACTGTTTGAGACGGATAGGAAGTGTGTGATTATATAGGAGCCACCATCTGTCAGTAGTTGAAGGGAGGAGGTGGAGCAAGACCCTGGGCACTGATAGGGGGCAGACGCCTCCTGCTGGCCCTCATTTGACTCTTCATGTGGATACCATGTTGGATTGGATCAAACCTAACAGGCTGTTTAGTATAATTTTAGTGACTTAAGTGGGATAGAAACAAAGTTTTTGAGCCATTATGTCTTGTTTAGATTAGTGCAGCTCTTACTCAGTGACACAAGACAGTTGAATGTTAACTATAATTTTGAAGCAGCCTTTAGGACTTGACCTTTCCCTGGAGAGAGAGCTAAACTGAGCCTGGCTCTGCTGCAGGCCTAGAGACAGCACTGTGTCTTTCTTGCCAAAAGGGACGAGACTGTGCCAAATCTTAAATGGGCATCTCCTCCCTCCATCAACCTTCCTGCTAAGCCAAACCCAGGTTTCTGCCTCTCTGCATGGCTGACATTTCACACTTCAAAGCCGAAGGATAAATCAGTTATTTAGAAAACAATGCAAAATATTGTAACATAAATATTAAAATATTGTAATATATATATTATAACATTGAATATTATAACAAGCATGTTGACAGAGTCAAACGTGCTTGTTAGATTTCCATCTCCCTTTCTGTGTATTAGGCATATAGCATATAGCGTGCACATGTAAACTTAGCTTGTGAGTGGATAGCCATTTAGTAAAGAGCAAAGTAAACCAGGCCCTGCTGTATGGAAGAAAGAGCCTTTGTTGTGGCTCTATAAGAAGGAAAAGAAGATGATTCTTAACTCTCATTTAAGCACAACATTTTGCAAACAGAAGTCAGTGTAATGATTAAAAAGCATGTCATAACACCAAAGTCTTTGTAGATTAGTTTGACACTGCATGGCCACAATACTAAAGAAATGCCACGTGACCTGACTGGTTTCTGAGCAGTTAAGTAATATTATTGTTTGTCTTCGTGTATCCTTCAGGTTGGGGAGAGATGTCCAGCTCCCACACAAAATCAGAGAGCTCCTGGGGGGAACCTGCACCTTCTCCGGTCAGCGTGGATAATGGGACGTCTGCCTGGGGTAAACCCAGTGGGAACTGTGGGGGCTGGGGGGAAAACAATCCGGACAGCTATGGCAGGGGCAACCCGACAATGACATCTGCATCTTGTAAACCTGGTAAATGGCTTAATCCTGTATATCTAGTCTTATCCAAGTGTGAATAGCTTTGGGGTGCAGTCATACTGTATGTGTCGCTACACTGCTTAAAAACAAAAGTTTTAAAATTCCCATCTGATGAGTCAAGTCAAGGACATCAATATGGCACAAGGGAAGCAAGCAAACTTGATTTTGCACATAAATCTACACTGACCCCTAGTGGCAACATAATTTCTTAAAGCTGTCTTTACGTGAAATTATTTGCTTTTTCAGTCAGTGTATCCAGATCATTTTCTTAAACAAGAACCTCACTCAAAATAACCAAACACAAATGAACTGTTCTCAGACAGTTTGTCTATGAGGCATCCTAAAACTAGTACTTGGCAACTCACATCACAAATAGAAAAAGAAATGGCACTAATTAACTCTCCAACCTCTTCTAAAGGCAAAACCTGAGACATTACGAGCCGAAATGATTCTACTACATCTAAAGATGTGAAACCTGTAAATTTACTAGGTGCAAAACACAATACAAACAACACTGTTGTGTTGCTTGTATAATAAAACACCGCCACCCCAGCCATCCCCAGTGCCTTTGAGCCAGGTTGTCAACCCTTGAACCAGGGGATAGTAGGTTAGAAATTGTGAATAATTAAATCTTCTGGTATTTTTAGACATTCCAAATTTGGAAGACAGCATGCATTGTTGGAAAACTGTATAATTTGAGATGTAAATATACAATTAATCAACATTTTAATATGTTAAAATATGATAGATACTGTTCAGAATTTACCTGTACTACTACTCTTACTCATACTGCTTATACTGCACTCTTATTGTTAGCTTTTAATTGTTAAATTGTTATTTGTAAAGACAATAAGAATAACAGAATTAATGTTTTGTTCTCATGTTTACTGTATATACATATATTTTAAAACTGTTGCACGTGTGGCTGTGATTGTTGTCAACATTTACTCTAGAGAAATGAAACCACACTTTTGAGGGTGTATGAACATAGTCTGTTTGTGTATTTATGCACAGTGCTGCAGTGTGTGAAAGAGACAGCTGCCCCCACCCCTCAGACAGAGGCTCTGAGAGAGACATTGGGTATTAGATCAGATTAATTCCACCGTCTGTAATAATTTGGCCCAGTGCTTGTTTTAATACTGGGTTTCAGTATCCATTTCTGTTGGTATGTGGGATATATTAGTAATTGAGCAAGTTATATTAAATAAAGACAAATATCACAAATATACCACATAAGGTAGTGGTTTTGATCTTGTTACTTGTTTTTGTGTGTGATTTTATTTTATTTTTTTTCCCAGCCCCCAAACCTATGCAAGATGGATGGGGAGGTGGAGGTGAAGACCTGAGCCTGTCAGGCAGTCAGTGGGATGCAGAGGAGGTAGACATGTGGAATAGCACTGCCTCCCAGGAGAGCAACTCTTCCTGTAACTCTTGGAGCAATGCAAACAAAAAGGCCCCACAGAAGGTGTGAAGCAAAGATACTTACATAAAGAATGCTCCCTTATCCTTTATTTGACATTATAATTTGATAAGAAAATATGAATTGCATTGGCGAGCCAATAATTTTTGACCACATCTCCCACAGGGGAAGGTCCCAGGGAAGCAGGATGAGGTCTGGATCATGAATCGTCTCATCAAGCAGCTGACTGACATGGGCTTCCCTGTGAGTTGAGTTATCATCAAGTGCTTATTCTTTTCTTTAAAAATCCCCCCAAATATATTTAGCCTTTATTGCAATAGGACTGTGGAGAGAAGAGAGGAGAGCTTAGGAGAAGGACCAGGGGGAAGACACGGAGTAAATGACCTTGGGACAGATTCAAACCCGGGCCTCTGTATTAGCCTTACGGCATATGGATTGCCTGCTCAACCCAGTTTTTTCTCTATTTTCAGAGGGATCCAGCAGAGGAGGCTTTGAAGAGCAACAACATGAACCTGGATCAGGCCATGAGTGCCCTGCTGGAAAAGAAGACAGAGCTTGACAAGCGTGGGATGGGGATAGCTGGCCACGACTACAACAACGGGCTCATCAACAAGCCCATGAGCTGCCCTCGGCCTCCGCTTCTTTCCAAAGACCCCTCAGCAGATCCTCGCTTGCCCTTCATGGATAAGGTGACTCCGTCGATCATTAATCTACTTTTAAATACACTGCGCATGTACAACATAGCATTACATTCCTAGATGATGACAGTGGAGTGTCTGATTGTTGTCTGGGGTGTCGGGATGAATGACATGAAAAAGGCCAGTTTAGTGGAGTAGATGCTAAAGAAACTGGTAAAGAAATCCATCTTTCTTTTGGCTCTTGCTCTTTTCGGCAGGTGCAGAGTGGAATGTTTGGCGGTGGTGGAGCAGCACAAGTCCGGGCCATGCAGCAGCCGCAGCCGCCTCCTCAGCCACCAGTGCCGCCTCTCAGCTCCTCTCAGCCTAGTCTACGTGCTCAAGTGCCTCAGTTTCTCTCCCCTCAGGTATACTCATACACACAAACACAGAGATGTGAACTAATTTAACACTTACTATCTAAATACAGTAGAGAAAGGGTTTAATGTGTACAGTAGTAAATATTTTATAATTGTATCATAGCTTTTAAAAGCACGACATGTAAGATTCTTACATTTATTATATATCAGTTCAAATGTCTCTGAGTTTTACACATGAGAGAGGTGCAGATTATACATCAAGCATTAACAAATGTTCGGCTTTACTTCCACATTTTGGTATTTATTGGTTTTTTTTCCACAGGTTCAAGCACAGCTCTTACAGTTTGCAGCAAAAAACATTGGTCTGAATCCTGCACTTTTAACCTCACCAGTAAACCCTCAACATATGACCCTTCTGAATCAACTTTACCAGCTGCAACTGGTGAGTCACATTTAGCTTTATATGCTTTCAGTTTTGTTAGATACATCTGACAGAGGGTTGTTTAGTGCACATAGTTTATACATTAGACTCTAACACACCCCTGTGGCACTGATTACGTTAAGAGCATTTTTAATTCACCTTTAGCTTTACATGCCATTTTAGTTACATTTTATCACATTAATTAAACTACATTTATTATACGTAGTAATGAGAAATTTTAAATCCTGCTCATGCTTGCACAGGCGTACCAGCGTTTACAAATTCAGCAGCAGATGTTGCAGGCGCAGCGCAATGTTTCTGGCCCCATTCGACAACAAGAGCAGCAAGTAAGTTCACTTTTTAATTCTCTTACTGGATCACTAAAAAAAACCCAAAAAAACTCTGCCATCTGTAATACCTGCACATTTAATATCCGTTGTGATGTTTTCCTAGGTTGCACGTACAATCAATAACATGCAGCAGCAGATCCAACAGCACCAGCGTCAGCTGGCCCAGGCCCTGCTGATGAAGCAGCAGCAGCAACAGCAGCCACCCCCTTCCCACTCAGGCCTGCATCCTGGTGGAGCCAAATCCTCCCTGGATTCATTTCCAGGTCATCCCCAGCCTCCAGGCCTCCCTGACCTGCAGACCAAAGAGCCGCAGTCATCTCCCAACACCTACAGCCCCTATTCTCTCTGTGAGTAGCATCAGCGTTGCTCTCTGAATGTGGAAAAATAATCCTGGCA
>VUQS01019373.1:6770-17422 GCA_015108495.1 Heterochromis multidens
GTCCAAGGCAATAAAAAAAAAAAAACAAGAAAAAGCCCCCCAAAACAAAATAGAAAAAGTGTGTAATGAAGCAGTGACTTTTATGCAGCCAGTGATACAATGACTGTAATGCTCAGCACACTAGAGTTGGCACTGAAAGACAGCGTGGGACTGAACAGAAAGGAGTGGGTGGAAAGGGCACTTGACAATGACACAGAAAAAAACAAGTGTAATCTTGTATTTATGGCTTTGATTATGGGTATACATGTATGTTATAGTAGTGTTCTAGAAAAAGACTCATACTCCCTTCAAGTATAATACATTAGCACAGAATACACAAATATTTTAACAGAAGGCAATAACATCTATTTATGGACCTTTTTAATAAAAGTTTGGCTTTCCTAGAAACCATAACACCAAAGCAAATACCACAGACGCTATATACAGAACATCCTGTGGTCTCCGATTAGTTACACGTTGCAGCTAGGGAGAGGTCTTTCTATTACCAAGTGTAGTGGAAAGTATAAAGGGCCATTATAGATGACATCTACATTGCCTGCCTATTAATACACCAGAACACCTTATACTGATACGTCCTTTTTCAGTTTTTACAGGTTTTTTTTCTTGTCCGGAAAAAGGCAGTCAGAGTGAGAGCCAGAAACAGAGTGAGACCATATGTCTTTGTGTCAGCTGAGCAGGGTGGGGACCCTGGTACCTGCTGTCAGTGTCACCTCTTTGACCACTGACTGACCGTCTGACTGGGAGGACTGGAAGGAGGCTGTCTGACTCACACTGGCATCCCTTACACTGTCTGGGCACCAACAGTAGGCAGCTGGCTTGGCTTTCATGGTGGTGCTTTGTGTGTTGAAATGTTCTCACAGAAACAAATCCACAAAACACCATCAGCCACAACATTAAGAGCAGCAACAAGTGAAGTTACATCTTGTCACAATACAGGGCTCTGTTGGGAAACTTTGGATCAGGAATGTTACTTGAACATATATCTCCCATCTAGCTACCACCTAGAATTGTTGCAGACTATGGTACGTGAGGGCACTCTCCAGCTGCAGAAGGTCTCCCTAGCAGATAAACGTGCCCTGCCACAACACAAAAACTCTCCAGATCACAATCAGATTGAACATCCATGTAGATGCAGTGGAACAAACTTGATCTAGAAAGGTGAAGCCCTGCAGCCAACAGGATCCAATTCAGAGTCCTGGAGTCAGACACCACAGGTCACCCCAGAAGTCCTGTGTCCATTCCTCAATGGTTCAGCTGTTTGGTGGTATATAAAGGAGACCTACAATACGCAAGTGGTTTTAAAGATGTGACTGATTGATATATAAGAAATGTTTTTAGAATTAGTTTACTTGCTTCAAAGAGACAAGTTTGCTGATGGATTTAAAAAAGAAACAAAAACTGAAATACAGCTTCAAAACAATTTAAGTGTTGTACAGTACAAATAAAGTATGATGGTATTGTTGAATGGACATTAATGTATGCAGTGGAATTTATTTCTGTTTGCTTTAACTATAATATAAAGATTGAGCAAAAACATTACGATGACCTACGCTGAGCATACGCTTCATGCTGTCAGTCCTTTTTTGTGCTGCCAACACAGCTCCTACCAGCTGAGGTGTGAATTCTACAAGACCTCTGAAGGAGCATCAAGACAACAGCAACAGAGCCTTTAAGTCCAGCAAACTGGAAACACTGCAGACTTGTTCTACCATTTCTTCCATTGCTCCATCAGTGGAATGGGTTTATAGGTCCTCAGACCACTGTTAGTAGGAACGCACCACTGCTGATCAGGGGTCATCCTACAAGCCTTGCTCCAACCCAGCAGTGTGGCCACAAAGATTTGTCCCCTGTCAAAGTTATGTCCACCTGCCATTATCCCGTCATCCACTACAACTATGAGAACCAACTATTCACTTACTATTTAATGTGTCTCAGATCTTGTCATGGACGGTTAATATGTGGTAATGAATGCTATTCAATTCAATACAAAGTAGTCATCACGTTTTGGCTCATAAATATTGCCAACCTTAGCTAGCACAAAAGAACAGAACAAACATCCCCACATCTAATCAATTCTTGAATGTTTCTTTCACCACAGAGTCAGGGGATATGGTCTGTGGCCTGACAGCTGCTGCTTGAGGTCACACACTCATTAATGCTAGGTTAAGAGTTTATGAGAATGTTGTGCTCAGTGCGTATGTACCACCACGGTTCTTTCACAGCAACGTTCCAATCCTGTTTATTTGCAGTGACTATATACAGTATATGTGACAGCATATGGTGGAAGACTATTTAGTTTCTGCAGAAGAAAACCATGACAGATAGACATTGGTAATTGTTTTTATTGTGATGCCTATTTACTCAGTTATTACCTGTACTTTTTAGAATATACTGAATCAGAATCAGAATACTTTAATCCCAGAGGAAATTATGTGGTCACAGTCAAGACAGTAAGAAAAGTGATTAACAAGTTTAAATACCAATATTAAATAATACAAAATATTACAAAATTACAAAATATTACAAATAGCTCTAATAATACAATAACTCTAATATATAAATATCCCAATATATTACAGAAAATTGACTATAGACTATAGATATGTACTGCAGACCTCCATAAAATGTATTTAGCCCCAGTGTACTCAGTGATGGCACTACATTAAACTGGTTGACTAAATCACATTACACTAAAGTGGACAGATACACAGTTTGGGTGTAGGAAAGAGAAGATCACCTCTTCTACTTTAGATCTTTCCAGCTCCATTAGTTGTTTACTTGTGTAAACTTATTTTATGAAACTATCCCAGATTAATCTAATCTTTCATTTTTTGAAGAAAAACATAATAACCCATGTTATGTGAATTTAGACATTAAAAATACCATAATTTTTTAATAAAAGTATAAAACCCCTTAAATAACAGAGTCTATAATAGTCAGTGTAAAAATTCTGTTGTTTGTGAAATGGTGGTTAGTCTAATTTAATATCATGATTACAACAATCAATTCGTAAAGCCGTTTCATCAAGGCGCAAATTTTTTAGATGTGATTTTGCAACATTTCTCTGCCATATATATAAAAAAATGAGGCATGGTATTAAATGCTTAAACAAGCCATTCCATTGCCTGTGAAGTGCTCCCTCCTCGATCTTGTGAAGGTTTTCTCTGACATTCACCAGGCCGTTCTGTCATTTTGTTGTTTGGTTTGGTTTGCTAGACTTTGTTTGACAGCTGTGATGCACAACTAAACAGTTCTCTGCAGTAATATCCTATTGTGTTACAGAATCTGGTAGGATTAAAAAAGGAAGGCCCAAAGTGCAATAAATGCAGTTAGCATGTATGTTTGTAAAGACAGAGAATGAAGCAGAGAGACTGTTGGAAGCCCCCTATGGTTTCTTCCAATATGGTAAACTAAATGCCCGGAGCTGCTGCAGAGATAGAGACAGAGCTGTGGCGGAGACTGCAGGAAGGAATAGAAAAACTGCTGTTTGGAGATGAACCACTGACACATACTAGTATTACTCAGTGGGTTTCATCTCATCTCATCTCCTCTTTGCCTGTGTACACATCACTCATTTTCTCACTCTCCATTTCTCCTTCGTGCTTCCCCCTCCCTCCTCTCATTTAATGGACTGTTTCCCCTCAAGGTGGCAATGACAGGACAACACTGTCTCTCTTTAACACTTACATACTCCCCTTCTTCCTTCAGTTAGTCTTTCTTTGCTTTACCTTTCCCCCTCACCCTAAATCCAACTCTTTTCTTTAATTTCCTTCTCTGTTAATCCCTCCTTTCACATTGCCAAATCTTTTTCTTCATTTCTTAAACTTTTCTTCTTTCATCTCTTCAACCATTTTCCCAGGAGAGGCATCTGCTGACTGTGCACTCCATTAACATGGCTGGGAAGCCACTATAGTGGAACAACCAGCCACACGCACATGGTGTAGGATCAGGCGTAATTATGGCTGGCAGAGTGTTTGCACAGCAAATAATAATGAACTGATAAAATCAATAGAGTCGTGTAGATACAAATCAAAACTGTGTGTTGGCCTCTGTTGAAATAAATCATTATGAAGATTGCACATTATTACAGTTCCTTGAAAGCATACAGCTGCAAAAGTCTGGGCACCCATGGGCAAATTCCATATTTACTTAATTTTGAAAGTGAAAAGGATCAAATAGAACCCCTGCAGCGAATACATATTAAATAACAAGGTTTTCTTCATATGTTAATGCACTGTTCCTTTGTGCTTGAATAATTTAAAAAAAGTAACAGTAACTAGGATTATTTTGTAGTCAGATTTCTAATCTTCATGTAGGAATTTCCATCTAGTCTTGCTTTTAGATTATTCAAGTTCTAGGATACTTTTAGGCAGTCTCGCACACAAACTCAGTTATGTTCAAGTCAGAGCACATGCAGTGTCTCCTGTCTAAACCAGAATATTCAAACCCTACACTAGGTTAGGTGTTACTCTTATCAAAACTTTCCCTTTTTATCTAAACATGTATTTCATTATTGTCGCTAAAGAGCTTAATAACGTCTACATCCGTCTACAGCACTAAAATGGTAAATCCAGATGTTGCCATGTATACTTCATATGTTGGCTTCTGTGATGAAATTGTAGACAAGAGTTCCTTCTGATGACTTTTCTTTATTTGTGCATTAATGTTGTGCAGCAAAACAGTGCAATCATATGGAGGTTTTGCTTTCCTGTAAGAGATGCAAAGTTTTGTTGTTCTTTCAGATCTTGTTTTGACATCAGCAGCTGCCCTTAACTACCGTTTCTTGATGACATTTCATAATTCCAAACTTGAAGCATCTTTTTATAGCCTTTCCATGCTTTGTAGGCATCAGATACCCTTAAGAAACAGCTACTTTGAGTTCCAGCTGTGACGCACTGCCATAGTTGGTCATGACAACTCTAAACAATGCTTGTGATTCCACGCAATTTGCCACAGAGAGTTTCAGAAGGATCCCAGAAACAGCTCTTCTGTATTTTTTCTTCTGTATTATTATTTTTTCCATTTTGTATTTAAAGCATTTGTATTCACTAATTGAGGTAGGTTAAATCATTTGCCACTCTCTCTCTCTACTTGCACCAGTGGCTGTGTCACTGAAGTCTTGCTACACATGTGGTTGGTGTGATTTTCAAATCGATCACTTTTATAAAGATGTCTTAGTTGTCGAGTGGTAATACCAGGACACTGTTAATTATTCAGCTGCCTTTTTAAAAAATATATTTTTGGAATAAGAAGTATATTGATATTTCAGGAAAGGTTCATTTTACAATGTGCTTACTGTGTACTGTATTAATTTCTTTTGACTTTAAAAATGAAAAAAATATGTAACTTCCAAGTTTACCTAAACTTTTACATATAACTATGGAAGCTTAAAGATATACTGGTTTTCCCCTCACTCCACTCACCCACCCTTCTTTCTTTGCCTGTCTCTTTCTTTGACAGTGATTACTGTCTCTCAAGCAAATAGCAATGCAGAAAACAACATGTGTTCACTTCATCCATCAGTGCAGATAAGTCCTTCTCACTCTACCTTCCCTCCTCTTTCTTCAACATTCCTCCTTTCACTTCTTCCTTCAATTTTTTTATTTTTTTTGCCTCGTTGCTGACAGGCAAACAAAAGACATCCATGTCCACAGGGAATGCGCATCAGTGTGTATCTGCATGCGTGTCTTTTGTGTGCATATTTGTTTGTGTGGGTGGACACGCAAATAAGCTTGTAATATTTCTATTTTGGACTGGAAAAGAAAGTGGAAGCTTGTTCTCTGGTGGCAAAGGAAGGAAGAAAAATAAGTGAGGCCTCATGCCAACTGGTAGGATGCAACTGAAAAGAATAATTCAAGATGGTACGTAGGTGGTGTTGTGTGTTCATAGGAGTGTAAAAACAAGCGTTAGTGAACATGTCTGTGCACATATATTAATTTCTGCATGGGTACATGTAATTGGATGGGACAGCATGTTTATGTACATATCTTTTACTTCTGTCTTGTATGGCTCCATAAACACAGCGTCATGCAGTGGATCAGTCCTAATGTCTTTCTAAGCAAGACAGCCTCCTGCAGAGAGCCACGTGGCTAATGCATTCCTGAAATAGACTACCATTGTATGGGTAAACACTGCTCTGCTTTGCAGTGGAGTGATTGGTGAGGTGGGCTTCACTCCGCATTGCTCATATGTAAAAACACTTCAAACAATCTTCTTAAAAGCAACCTCTTTGGGTTATTACCTTAAGTAGTGTTACACAGATTTTCAAGCTGTTGGGGGGCTAGAGTGAATTTTTTTCTCTTTTAGAGAATTGAATTGAATTTAAAATCCTTCTCCTTACATACAAGATCTTGAATAATCACGCCACATTTTATCTTAAAGACCTCATAGTACCATATCACCCCAATAGAGCACTTTGCTGTCAGACTGCTAGCTTACTTGGAGACAGACACCCTCTCTACTTATATTTGTTTATACATTTATACACCACTCTGTATTTAATCATGACATATTATTAATCTCTGGCTCTCTTTCACAGTGTCTTTTGCCCTGTCTTCCTTCCCTCACCCCCAACCAGTCACGGCTGATGGCTGTCCTTCCCTGAGCCTGGTTCTGTCTGAGGTTTCTTCCTGTTAAAAGGGAGTTTTTCCTTCCCACTGTCGCCAAGTGCTTGTTCATAGGAGGTCTTCTGATTATTGGTGTTTTCTCTCTATTATTGTAGGGTCTTTACCCTACAATATAAAGCGCCTTGAGGCAACTTTTGTTGTGATTTGGCGCTATATAAATAAAATTGAATCTAACTGAATTTTAGTCATGATGGCAATTAAGTGATTATCCTAATGGTTTCAGTTTTTATTGATTAACTAATTGATTCATTTAGTAATTGTTCCACAATTAATATTTTCCTTTAACTGTCAAATGTTTTCAGAAATGTAAATCGCTTCCAAACTACAGACTACTATTTTGCTTAGAATAAATGTTATGCATTCAACAAAGTTGATGCTTATTTTCTGTAGTTTGATAAATGACCCAATTTTTCTATGTAATGTAGGTTGAGGCCACATACAATATTTGCAAATGTTTTGGGCACTTCATATTGGGTTATCAATCATGTTGTATCATCATTCTGCAACATGTGAATGATCTCAACAATTGTAGCTAAATCCACAGAAGACATGGGACAGGCTGTCCAGAATGCACTGAAGTAGGGATGGGCAATAAATCCTCAAAATTATATCACGATATTACAAGAAAAATTGCAATAACAATTTTTCTGACGATACAGACAAAAAAAAATACTGAGAAACATTTTATCGATGCTTGCAGCTTGCAGGCAGAAGCATTTATAAATGTAAATAAATGAAGGGCATTTTCCAGCCCTCTTTTCCAATGAGCTGCTGTCACTGATAACGCACTACCTAATTTGAAGTGTAAATCTACTGAAACAAGGTGCCAGCAGCAGCAGCATTGTTGTGCAATAGCAGTGACACAGCATTATATCCAGTGACACGGCAAAAGTAAAATGTAAGAACAAAAGTAGCCTAGGTAGTGTTTTCCCTGGAATTTTTTTAAAAAAAAGTATAATATAACTTCTTAACACTTTAACAATAGCAATAACTAAAAAAAACTTCACCTTGTAACTCTTCAGGAGGTGCACAAAATTGTCACATAATAAAACTGAAAAATATTTTCTACCTGGGATGTTGTAGGTCAACCTATCTAACTCGCCCCAATTACTAACCAGTGAGTGGTCCAGCGATGCTCAGCTCCACAGTGTGTTTTTGCCTCAAGTGGCGAAACAAGTTTGTTGTTTCCACCTTTAGCAGGAACAGTTTTCTTGCATATTTTGCAAAGTCCTGTGCTTTGTTGGAGGTTGTTGAAGTAGCTCTCTTTTTAGGTACGAAACTGTCATTGGAGGCTTCACACAGCTCTTGCTTTTGGGCTTGTCTCGTGATTTGCTTGCAATAGGGAATGTGAAGGCATGGCACCACTATAGCAAAGATATTGCCATATGACATTTTTATATCTGTATTATCATGGACGATATGATATGGCACAGTCCTACAATGAGCAAACTGCCAAGTACCTTAAGAAGACTTTGCTTAAATGTACCCGGGAGAGCTGGAGCCATTTTAAAGGCCAAAATAAAATGTGGATTTTTACACACTACTGCAAGTATTGTGTCTCTTCATTGTATTATCAAATTTCTATATCCTGAAAAGACACTTGCAAAACTTTCTAAAAGTCTTTAAATAAACTACTAAGTTGTTGTTATGGCCAAGTGTTTTGTCAAATCTCTCCATGTCTGAATAGTAAGCGTCTTTGTCTGCGTGCATTTACATTTTCCAAACATTTTTCTAAGAAAGAGTGAGGAAAAAGGTAATAGGATACCAAACAAGATATGCTGCAGTTTAGTGTATAGTATATAAACTATACAACAAAAACAAATTTTTGTTCAGCTACTCACTGCACTACACACAGTAAAAGTCATTTACATAGAAACAACAATCTTTTTCATTCACGTGAGATCCAATCTATCTCTCTTGTGAGAGCGTAATAAAAGTCAAATTTAGAGAAGAGGACAGTCAAGCAGAGAAGTGAGGAAAACAAATGTAACAAACATTGGGTATCGGACTTTTAAAGAGAATGTGAGGAAAGAGAATAGAGTAAAGCAAAGTTGTGTAATTGCCAGCTCATAGAAGAGTGAAGAGATTAACAAGGAGAAAACCAAACTAATCAATTAGAATGACTTCAAACACAGCTAAGTACGGTCAGATGCGTACCTCTTTTGAGGCTGACTTTGCTAGGTAGATGGCACTTCGTTGGCATTTTTCATCCAAGCATGCAGGAAGGAGGTGGTCCTGGTAGCCATCGCCATCTGCCAGAAACAGACACAGAGCATTAGATCCCGACACAAAAATGTTTGATTGAACCAAGGGATAGTGTGATGCTTTACTTTCTGAAACTGTGCTATTTTAATATTTTTACTCCATCACAATGTCTCAGATTTTTTTTTTTCCATGTGGGAGACGGATCACAGGAGCACCTGCTTGTTTTCCACAAGCAAACACAAATCCAAGCAGTACTTCTCTTTGATGCCTTTTAACAATGTCAGTTGAGTTGAAGTATCATTTTTTCCACTGATTTTCATTGCTATTAATTATTCTAATTATGATGCCATGCAGGTTTCCGATGTACAAACAGGGACAGAGCCTCCAAAATCTAAACAACAGCTTTTCAAAGCACAAACACTTTGAGTGCACCGGGTTCGGCTTCATATTAAACACACACTGCACAAAGTTAAAATGGCCAAAAATACCTCATTAAGTCATGCTGACTGAATCATAAATTTTTCAACACATTTACATCAGTAGGAACAGACACTGTGTTCTACTTGGTGTTTTCTACTTGAAACAGAAAGAAAATATAACACATAGACTATAAGGATGCCTAGAGCAGACAGACTGCTTGAATTCCTGTAAACCACACATAAACTACACCATTTTGCATAGATTCTAGCAATCTTTGTATATCCAGTATAGTTCCAACATCGAAAAGGACATAAATAAAACCCCTTCCCCTGCCAGTCTGTTGGAAGGCTGATAACAATGTGGAATTAGCATCTTTTTTGTCAAGTATTTTAGCCTACATGTGAAGCTCCAACAAGTTTTGCGATGGGCAACTGTCAAACAGTGTTAAGTTCGAGGAAGAGAAGAAGAGTAGACATATGGTAGAATTTAGATGCCTAAATTATGACTAAAACTAAATAATGTTTTAGTAAAAAAAACTACGACTTAAACTAAATCAAAATTTGCTGTCAAAAATCAAACACTGCTGTCAAGGGAAATGATAAGTACGTATATGATTTTGATGGATTGGAAAATTTAAACTCTGTTCCCCAAATTATAATATAAGTGAATTTGGGTTTGTAAAAATTGTTGTCAACAATGTGATAAAAATGTGTTACTGTCCAGTTTCTTGCAATATTAAAGTAAAGTCACATTTGCTTTGACGTACATGAATTTAGGACTCTTCCCAAACTTGCCAAAACAGAGGGATCACAGGTGCACTCAATAAAATGAATGAGCACTGAATTCAAATTAAGTATTAAAACTTCAGGGCCTTGCTATGATACAGGCATCCTCGCTGACTTATTAAGATGAGATTCAGTAAACTGAGTGAGGCCATCATTACCTTCATTATTTGCACCTGTGTTCTTCTTGTTGTTGTAACAAGTCTTCCATAAAGATCACTAAACAATTCGCTTTGGCTTAAAAGCGCACACCAACATAAGAGAAAGACACAAATAATGAAACCTTTGAATATCAAGTAAATGGTGTGTTGCACCGCTTCTAACATTAGGCTAGGCTAAGTTCATAAAAAACACAGCACATGCTCTCTGTTTTCAGGGGTTGGCATGTATTGACACCAGACATAAAGAGGTGAAACTGCTTCCAAGGCTTCTCATCGCATGGTTTATCTGAATCCGTTTCAACAGGACAGAGCAACACTCCCAAACAGATGCTGTGCCATGTGGAAGGGGAAAACTGAATGACATTGATGATGAATGACAGTATAAAGCAGGGGAGTAGAAGAAACTGAACATATCTGTCAGGGGCAACTGAGCAAGAGGCGGGGGGGGGGGAGTGAGT
>VUQS01019374.1:1631-13675 GCA_015108495.1 Heterochromis multidens
CACATTCATTTGGTAGTGAGAATTTGGTGCTACCCAGTCTCTTTGTCTGCTTTAAGCCCTGATAATGATGTGCATAAGCGTATTTATAATAGGAATCACCTTGACAAGTATTACGGAATCTACATTTAAAATGAGAAAACCCAGTTAATTGACTAAATGTGATAAAGCCAGCAAATAACAGAAGTCAATTAACACTCAGGAACAGAGCTGAACATTAATGTATAACCTATTATTTTTTGCAAACGTTCTCTCAATTTGGATACATTAACAGTTCTGCAACCTTGGCTGGTTAAGATCACATATAACTGGTTTGTAACAATATGTATGTGTCTCTTTCTACCAGTTCCACAGCCTAGCATATTATCATGTATCAAGTATCATCAGTATAGTTATTTTTGTTTCATTAATACATTCCCGTTCCTACTTCTGTATAACAGATAGGAACCTTGTTGTTTTATATAAGGAGTGATGTGATGTAATAAGGTCCATTGCTGTTAATGTCAGCTGCTCACATCCTGCTGATGCTTCAGATCAGAAGCTTTCCACATGTGATCCATGCATGGGTTTATTTAGAGGTAAAGAAAGCCTGTGTCTGGACTGTTCACTCACTCACCCGTTATATAGTGTACATAAACATTGGGGAATCACTAAGGAACAAGTGCAAATAGCTGTTCATACATTTTAGACATTACTTGGATGCATCACTGACACTTTATTTGGTGCTGTCTATTCACATAAACACAGAACAGAACATGTGCACCACATTTAAGATAATGGACACAACAAAGTTGCTGTTATTTTGTAAAGGACATATCTCTCCCAAATGAAAATCCAAAACACAAATCTGTGCACACGTAACTTTATATAAAACATACTTCGGGTGAACATTATCCCCCTCTACAAGCACGATGGGGACTGGAGCTGTAACGGTGCGATTATATGCTAATCTTCACTATATTAATTGTAAATGAACATCACCCATGCAGAGCAGTCAAATACATTAACATAACCATTTGTTTAAAAGCAGCAGCCGTGTTGATGTTGTAGCTGGCGTGCAGATATTTCATAAGCGAGCACATTTATGGTTTAGACTTCAACTCAAATCTGAAATGCAGCTTCTGTGCACTACTTTTAGGCGAGTCACATGATGATTTTGTAGTGCCCTGTATAGTGGATGATATTTACAGCTGAGATTTTGAACAATGGGTGAGCCTGTGTCTAACCATGAATGAACAGCTTGGATAAGCAAAGACAAGCAAACAACAGGAGTTACTGAATTTTAGGCAAACCTCAAACCTCCAACACATCATCAAAGTAAGCGATGTACTTTATCATGCTGTCCCAGTGAGTAGAAAACAATTCCTGCTGTTTTTATTTAAGTCTGACATACAATGCAGTGTGCTTTCTTGTAAATATGCATTATTCTTACCAGTAAGGGATGGACTGGAACACTTGTTCATCTGTCCTGGCTCCTGCCTCGCAGTTTGGAATGACATTAAGCCCTGATCTCCAAACACAGTGAGCCTCGTCCTCCTGCTCCTTCCACCGCACTCGTCCTCTTGTGACCCCAAAAATAGGTCAGAAGCTGACTCTGACCGCTGCGACTGGCTACTGTAGCTGCCCATGAAGCTCTTTTTAGGCTGTCCAGTCTGAAGGGAATGAAACTGACTGTCAGCAAGGGAGTGTGAGGACAGCTGGTCAGACTCAAAAATCCCTAAGCTGGATCCCAGGTTTGAAGAGCCTCTGCCATTGCCCCTCTGCTTGTCCAGAAGCATTGAAGAACCCTGACTGGCCAAGTCTCTCCTCTCACTCAGCATGCTGAGACGTGCATTGGTCTTAGCGCCGCTGAAAAGTCCTCCCAGCTCTTGCCGGTCTCGTGGTGAAAGAAGAGGTTCATCCTTGTGCTTATGTTTATGCTTGTGCTTCCTCTTGTGGAGACGAACCCCTGCAAGACCACCTGCACTGCTGCTGCCCAGGGATCCCAAACCCTCTCCCCTTACAGATGGCCCCTGAAGTGGACCACTAGTGCTGCAAAGCTTGGTGCCTGGCTGGATTTTTGAGTGTCCATTGGAGTGGAAAGCCTTGGGAGGGGGCACAGCAGGCCTCATGAAGGGAGATGGAGGCGCCGGTCCTAGCGAGTGGTGGGGCAGATAAAATGGGGGAGTAGGGGGAAAGTAGCCCAGACTCAGAGGAGGTGCGTAAGGCATCGCATACGGTGCTGCATAGTAATTTCCCCCTGCCAGCGGATAACCATATCCTTGAACAAAAGGCAGCTTCGACGTGATTGGCTCGCTGGCTTTGGCTGGACGACCGCGTCTCCTCTTAGCCTTCAGATCAGCACTCCTGCGGAGGTATGAACTGGAGTCACAGGGGTAGGAGTCGTAGGTAATAGGGTAGTAATGGTGGAAGTTGAGGCGGAAAATGGAAGGATAGGGATGCTGGGGGTAGCAGGTGTATCGTCTGTGAGACACTCGTAACTGCTGGAGCTTTAACACAACCTACAGGGGGGAAGGAAACAGGAAACATTTAGAAAAAAAACACACCCTTTACGTGCGCTTGTACATTACAGTGGTTGTTAAAGGCTCAAACGCAGGATTTATTACAGTGTTTCTAACCTCGTCCAGTTCAGAGAGAAAGTGAAGATGATCCCGGCTCTGTAGGCACTTCCTCTTCCGTCGATGGTGCTTTTGCTTCTTTTCCTGCTGCGACAGAAAGTTATCAACAGCCGTTACTTGGCGCTCACAGCGTGTTCTGCCACCTCTGTTGGATGCTTCCAAAGCTGCTGCCTCCGCAGCCTCAAACCCACACAGATCAAATGAGTACCTGTATAAACGCAACATAAAACATAAAATCACATTAATAATAGCAGGTAAATGAATACATGTCAGTCTATTAGATACAGAACAAAATGCCTATAAAGCAAGTAAAGAAGTGTAACAGCAGTGTACTGCACCTTCGTCGAGAGGCATGACCCTTCTCGGTTTGATCTGAGGTACTGTTGTTGTCTGTACCAATCCCACTGTCACTGGGAATAGTCTCCTCACTGTGGGACTCGCTGATGGGGGACAGAGTCACCTCCTTCACTGATGCCCCCTCTGACAGGTGGGATGGTGAATTAGCCAGAAGTCGAGGAGGAGACAATTTCCATCCACCAGAGAGAAAGCTCCTGCCTGCTGGTTTGGAAGGCAAGGCTGAAATGGGCTGCAAACTGGGCATAGCGGCATCAGAGTGGCTGGCTCTTATAGATGGAGCACTAGAGCTGGGAGATGAGGTGATGGAAGGCACTGCAGGGCTCTCATAGAGACTTGAAGTGGAGACAGACAATGCTGGCTTGTCCCTAGTGGTTTTAGGAGGGGTGGAGCCTTGGGTTTCTGCTCTAGGTTTACGTCCTCTCTTCTTACCAATGTAGATGGTTCCTCTCTTGCTGACATTTATCTGTTTTCCCAATCGAGCTTCAATGGTGGATGCCATGGCACTCATAGCTGAGGTAACAGGGGCAGAAGATGACTTCAGAGCCAGAGTGCCATTTTGACTTGACCCTGAAAGGATCTCATTCAGGATGCTCTGCATTTTCCCAAGCTTCATCTTATTCACTGGCCTGGAATGGCCCCTTCCACGCTTTAGCTTGAGACTGTTGGCATTGGTCATCGTGGAGGCCATTTGCACTAAAGTGTTCAGTGTGTGTGTCTTTCTCCTACGATTTAGCCCTGCAGTGGTTTCCTGGGCCAATGGGCTTGGAGGTGAGGTGGAAGTGGCCTCATGAATGGTCTCCACAGTTAGGAGTGGCTGTTTCTTGGGGCGTCCTCGTTTCCTCTTAATGGGAGTGTGGACTGTCAGGCTGTCAGTGTTGGTGTAGAGTGGGCTAGAAGGGGTAATAGGGAAAGCAGAGGGTGGGTCAGCTAAGGTCGCGAGGCTGCCCAAGTTTTCTCTCTGGGGTGATGTAATGCTGGCATGGCTTTTTGATTTCAGGTAGGACCATCTGTCGTTGGCCTTGGCCGGTCTGGAACTGGCTGTAGAGCTGGTGCTGTGACTAGGGCTAGGACTCAGGTCAACTCTTGATCTGGGGCTTGGACTGGGGCTGATGTTTGCCCTGGGTTTGGGGCTAGGAATAGGGCTGATGTTACTCCGGGGGCTGGGGCTGGGGTTTGGGCTGGGGAATCTGGGGTTCACACTGAGACTGAGTTTGCTGATGTGATTGTGAGTTGGCTCTCTGGGTTTAAGGGTGTCTGCACTGATCTTAGGACGACCCAAGGGGTTCTTTTTCATCCTGTTTGCACTCAGATTTGACTCTTGGTCAGGTCCACTTGTAACTGTCTCCCCCATTTCTGCCCTGTCCACCCTCTCTCCCTTTTCTCTTTTGTCACCTTTATCTGCTCTTTCTGCTTTATCTAGCCTTTCTGCACTGACATCGGCCTGGCTTGTGAGTCGAGAATCATTTTTGTGAGTCTCTATCTTATGTGCTACTCTGGGTTCTAAGGGCCCAGGCGGCTGCTTCTCTGTTGAATCAGAGTCCAGAGTCCGCTGATGTGATTGCTCCTCTACAGAAAACGACCCGTCAAAAGAAGGCCTTCTCCGCCTCTTTCTTCCTTTCGCTTCCTCTGCCAGCATGGGCATCCCTCTGTCTTCTTCATCTCCTTTCCTCCCAGCAATTGTTCGCTCTCGTTCCTCTTTTCTCCTTTCCTCTCTTTCTTCATGGAACCGCTCAGCTGTCTCCTCTTGCCTGTACTTCTGCCTCTCCTCTGAATTATTTGGGCTCTCTGATCCTTTCTCTGGCTGTCCCCAATGTGAATCACCACTGTGGGGATTACAGAGCATCCTCTGGGAGTCCTTCCTGCCGTACTTCCTCTTGATGTTCCCAAAGAGCTGTTCACTGACCTCTTGCAAACCCTTCCCCCTGGAGAGATTTACACAGAGAAATAATTAGGATGAGTGGAATAAAATGAGAAAGAAAGGATATTTTTGTATTTCAACAACACTGTACAGAATACTTACTATCTAATTTGAATCACTGTGTCTAGTTAATTAAAAGATCTTCCTTTCAAATTTCACTGTTTCAGCTTTTTTCATTCCCATTCACAGTGCACAGTTCATGATAGCATTCACCACATGGAAAACTAAATTATACCTGCTGAGAGAGGTCAAGTTGAGAATACTCGCATCTGTGACCACTGGCAGCTGCAGGTCTGGAGTCAGGGACCTCTGAGGTGAGGGACTTTGTGTTGCTGTTCGTGAGAAAGCTTGGGTCGGATCTAGCAAGGAGCCTCTGCTGTCTGCTGCTAAGTCTCTGGCTGGCTCAGAATCCGCAGGATGGGCTGGAGAGGCAGAAGGTGCTGTAGATGGGATCCAGTCTGGACTGATTTGGTGCTGGGGTGCGTGAGTGTGTTGGAATTTCTGCGTGAGGGAGTGCTGTGTTTGCTGTGTCTGTGAGAGTGCGTGTGCAGGATGGAGGGAGCTGCGAAGCTGGTGTTTGAGAGGAGGGTTGTCTCCCAGTAGTTGCAGCAGGCCTCCCTCTCTCTGCTCTGGCATTCTGAACTGGCGCTCATATG
Organism: Heterochromis multidens; assembly: GCA_015108495.1. NCBI lineage: Eukaryota > Metazoa > Chordata > Actinopteri > Cichliformes > Cichlidae > Heterochromis > Heterochromis multidens. Next base: position 7,178 of record VUQS01019374.1, read on the forward strand.
TCTGGGGATGACAGAAAAGAGACACAAAGACTGGTGACTACATTTAAACTGCAATCATGAGACAGCCTTATATAGCTGCAGGGGTAGACAAATGATATGATAATGATAATGTGATGATAAAACTATGACTACTCTATTTCCTGTCTTCTTAACATCAGTCCATCTCCACAGACATAAAACATACATAGAGCATCCAGTTCAGCATATATTTTCATTTTGTCAGCTCTTATCAAATCATTGATTTTCTCTAATATGACAGCTTTTGCAGTAGATCTGAAGATTTTAATGCATCTTGTGTGCATGTGTGCAACAGAACAAAAGCCTTGTTTACAGAGTAATTAAATTCCTGTGGCAAGGATGTTGCATGCTGTGAGAGCTAGGGGAATAGAGTTGGGGGGGTCTGAGTACTAAATGAGTACTAAACACAGTAGCTTAGTGAAGCTGTGTCCCTGCCCTAGATGCATCATTATTTACCGCATATCATATTTATGTTTGTGACAGCTCTCATACGCTGTTCACAACTATAACTGCAATGTCATGCTGTCAAGAAGGCGCTGTGCACAACATATGTCCTGGAACTATGATACAATTTATCTACATTTCTTTCATTGAAACGCCACAAATCTGAAGTAAGCCTTTGCTCAGTTAGACTTACTCACTTAAAGGCGAAAATACAAAAGCTTAATATACTGTATTAGCCCACATAACTCTGCTTAATGTATCACTGCTGCATAATCAGTGTACTGCTGGAAGATGAGAAATAGAGCAGCGGATGGCCTTTGTGGTTTAGCCTGTTATTAACAGACTCAGTATGATGCAACAAGACACTGTTCTGCTGCGCTGCAGGGAGATGTAACCTAACCACAGGCCTGCCTCTCAGCATGTACACAAGGGCGTGCAAGTGCACATGCACACACTGACGCTTGTATACAGTAGATGCACACATTTCAAAGATTTTACAAAATCCCGGCTACACACATTTAAAAATCTAGTCTAGATGGAACAGCTCCTTGTCAGTTGATAAGAATCTGCTCTTTACAGATAAATATAGACAGTCACGCAGACGCACAATAATAAAATCTATTGTGTGCTTTTATGACAGTGTACATATTTGCGAGGTCAAGAGCGCCATATATTTTCTTCCCTGCTAACGTCCTGTTCTGCCTTCTTCTCCTCTGTTCCTGCTCTATCACTCTCTCTGCTCTCTCGACTGCTGTCGGTAGTCAAGTAGTGACACTCATTATGTTTCCACACTTGTTGCAGAAGCTGTTTATTGGCCAGAAGCAATCTGCACGAATTCACAAGCACAAAAACACACAAAAACGCTGAGAAGCACAACACTCGCAGCACATGGGTGAAAACACATACTAGGCACGTGCACAAATGCTGAGCATTGTAAATGATTAACGAAGCCAGCAAATGCAGGTATGTAAATGCACGCTCAAATTTATCTCCCGAACATGCTGCTATGGTATCCTTTCAGTTGTGAGGTGTGTGTGTGTGTGTGTGTACACAGTGACACTGGAGAAGAGACGCTGTGAGTCCACAGAGGGATAAGATGACAGACACCTGATACACACTTGCTTTCTCATTTAACCTGTCCTAGAATACCTGCTGTTTCAGGTTAAAGGAGGGCACAGAAAGACAGGCGGGGAGATGGGGGCGGTTAAGAGTGCGACCGGCAGACGTACACATACACACACAGAGAAAATGTATCTTCCCCACTGACCACAAAGCAACCACAGAGAGATAATAAAGAGAGGGCACATGGACACTTTTCCTACCAGACACAGGAGAGCAAAAGAGAAGAAAAAAAATTAGAAATAGAAAGCCCCCTCCTCCTCCTTTTTTCCGGTTGAGGCTGGGTTGCTGGCACCAGTTCAGCTTTTTGTTCTTAGTTTCCTCCCTTCTACCACCCTCTCCTCCATCTCCCCTCCTCTATGCCTCTTATACTCGACAAAGCATTTCCAGGGAAAATACACATACTGTCTGATATTCAAACAAGCAAATATAAATAGTGGCTATAAAGACTGAGGCACTCCCATGGTTGTTGTTGTTGTTGTTGTTGTTATTGCTAACACAGTGAAAAAAAACTTTTCTTCCTTGCCTTTTCCTGACAGGGTCAACTTAGTCACTTATTTACTTACTTATTTACACTTAACATTTTTTTTTTAAATTTGATAATCACTCAAAATTTCAACATGTGCTGTGCACTTTTAGTTTGCACTGCATGCTTTGCGTTGCCCTTTCATCACCACACTGGTGATGAAAACCGTGCACTGTAAAAGTTGGTACTCATAGGTCTCCAATGCCTGCACAAGCAAGCAAATTGACTCAGATGTTTTTTTATTAACTGCCCACTCATGTCGTGCACTCTGTGAATAAGCCATTATCTCCCTGTGCTACTGCTGGCCTGCAGCAGGGGGCAGCGGTCAGGAAATCAGCAAAAGCATGGACTCTGACCCTTATGCAGCTCACAAGTGAAAGAACTGTGAAGCTTCCACCTTTTCTACACAGGCCATCTTCTACAAGTCCCCACTGATCAAATAACGACAAACACCAGCTCAAAGCAGAACCAAAGCATCTTTACTTCTCAACCCATCTGATGCACTCCCACTTCCCTGAGGCCCTCGGGGCTGTGTTTACAACACGGCTGAGTCAACGGCCATTTCTAAGATATCTTTCTCTCAGTCAGCACTGCAGCAACATGGATTTAATGCTGGCTGTCCAGCACCTGAGTGCAGGCAGATATGGAGCTGTGCATTCCTTTCCGGTGGTGACGTAACCATCAGATAAGGTCAGAGCACAGCGGAGGAGGTCATGGATAATATGTGACTAAGTGCTGCAATCACCCAACTGAAAGGCACTTTGCAAATGAGTCAGCATAAATTTACTGACAAATAAGCGTGTGTGTGTGTGTGTGTGTGTGTGTGTGTGTGTGTGTGTAAATGTATCACGCTGAGCAGGCTGTTTCAAATGACGATCTGGATGCAAAACACTATGTTCTTCTATCCTCCGTTTGATGCGAGGGGAGGTATGTCCCGGTCCCTGCTGTCCTTTCCTCTCCTACAACCTCTCATTTCTCTACCAACAAACTGAAATTCAGGAATGGAACTGCTCCCTCACACACACACACACACACACATGCACATAGCACCCTGGCTGCACCATTATACTGGGAAAGAACACCCTAAACAGGCACACCCAAATCTCACAACCAACCCCGCACACAAACACACACACACACACACATATACACACATATACAGGGGCAAAAATATACACAAACTTCATGCATGCACACACACACAGGCGCACACAAACATGCTGCCCTTCAAATAGTTTTTCGCAGCCTTTTATTTGGCTGCACGCCCAGCGGTTAGAGTGTTTCATTTTTCCCTGTGTATGGAACTGGGCAGCTGTCCAGACAGACACACAAAGAGAAAAAGAGAGCGAGAGAGAGGCACAGAGAGAAGGGAGAGAGGGAGAGAGTGGGAGGGAGGAATGGGGTGCAACTAAAAGAATGAGAGCAGCAGAGAGGGAGGGAAGAAGAGGACCAGCAGAAAAACAAGAAGAGAGGTGCCTAGACTCGTTCGCTACTGGTTCCCTCTGAAACCTTATGATTGATATGATCCTCTCTTTTCCTCTCTGTAACACCTTGTCACACACCCTCTCTTGGTTTTGACACCATGCTGTCTCCCTCTGCCCCCGTGGCCTCGTGCACTAGCTCCCCCTCCTCATCCCCTCGTCCTTTTCTTCTTCTTTTTCTCTTTTTTGGAGCTGACCATTTTCCTCCTGTGGGAACTACCACCCTACCACCCCGCCCGCTTCTCTCCAGCTCCATTCACAGCGCTGCTTCTCTGTGATCTGTGTTTCTGACAGCTCTGTGCACACACACACACACCACACACACACATTGAGTTCCTCTGCAAACAAACACCATGAATACTAACAGGGCTTTGTATCCACAGCACTTAAAATGGGATAGAAAGGCGCGGGTTGGGAAGAGGAGGGGGGGTGAGGAGAAAAGGAGGGAAAAGCGATGGAGGAAAAAAGAGGAGCTGTGGCACTGTGTTGATCTTGTGGCCACTCTCACAGACCTCCCCCCTCCCTCCTTGCCAACCCCCTTATCCTTGTTTCTCGTTCTCTCGTTCTTCCCACCAGTTCTCCCGGGAATAAAGACTTCCATTCATGCGCCTGAGGCAACCCACAGCAGGGGAGAGAAAAGAGGGAGGAGAAATGGGAGGAAAAAGGAGGGGTTGTCAAGGTGGGACAGTTTGTGGATCACTGGGATCAGGCCTGCTGCCTAAAACTGTGTATGTGTGTCTGCATGTCTGTTTTCACTCAGCATATTCCCCCTCAGCCAGCGCTTTACTATCTTAGATCTGGTGGCATCTGTGCCAGACAAAGCATCTTCTGGGAAACTTGGGTGGGAAAGTTTGGAAACTGGGCTCCATTCAAAACTTCCACTCTCCACTTAATGCTGCAATTCCAAAACTATGTGTTCAGCCTACAGCCACAGTAGGAAAAAAAGGGCTTGAACTAACTTTTTCTGCAGCATTTTCTTTCCTACGTGCCGTTGTGTACCCTTCCTGCTGAGCATGATCAAGCATTCGATCCACTGTGTATTCTTCCTTTAGATAACTGTAAAGCACAAGCCACATTCAAGGCACAGCAGTAGGGCTCAAGTAAAATGTTTCCTCCTACGTCCACAGCAGTAATCCTTCAGATTGGAGTGCTCCTAAAGATAGCAGCGAAACACCAAAGAGTCTCCTTGTCACACTCTCTTCAGACACGCTCAGAGGTAGATGACTCAATCTGAACAAAGCCTGTGATTGGCTAAACCGAAGCATGCTATTATGGTGCAATTGGAGGTTTTCACCCCCTCAGTAATGACACATTTACATGCTACACATAGTGTACATCTAATCCCCGCTATTAGCATTAAAGGTGTGCATGGGCATATGTGTGTCCTGTTTGTGAATAGTGCTAAGAACCACATTTGAGGGTTTTTTAAATCATAATTATTACAGCGATTGTATACAAATGTCAGTCAGCACACAAGTTCAAAAAAAAGAAAATATACACACACACAAACACACACCAGAGCAAGTCTACTGCAGGTTTGAATGCAGCATGACTAGAGAAAGCTGTTAAAACAGTGCATCTTTTAGTGTAAGTAACACATGTGCTACTGCACATAGTATAAAACCAACGCAATGTGTTGGTCACTTTACTCTGTGCACCATATGACCCAATCATAGCACTTCTGTACAACAGGAAACAATTAAGCTCCAATGAGCTGCTCAAAATCCTAAGGGATGACTTCCTGTGTGGAATGATGGGTAATTCAAGACAGAAGCTGCGCTGAGATTAAACACTTCCTCTCTGGCAAACAGCAGTCTGTAATAGCAAAGCCCTACTCACTGATTAGCTACTTAAAAATAATTTACTGCAAGGTATTGTTGTCTGGTTAGTGAATCGATATGCAAATACATCACCTGCAGGTTTTTTGGCTTCTATACCATATAGCATATATTACACTAAAAACTACAGTGTCAGAATGACCTTTTTTGTTTTCAGTTTGATAAAGAGAAGTAAATTAAATGCAAATTACACAGGAAAAATGGAAATGAGGGTTAATAAACTTTTGTTGTATATGTATTTCATGTATTAGTGTGTATTTTACATGTGTTTTTTCTGCCTGTACTGGATAGTGTACAGCAGAGAGCTGATGGGGAGCTTTACTGAAAAAGTAAATTCAGATTTATTATGATAATAAATCAACTGACAAATAATGAAAATAATAATTAGTTGCAAAACTACTAGCAGCCTGGTATCAGAAAATTAGTTTCAGTTTCTTTGACAATCTGGTGTAAAATTACAGTGCAACTTTTTGCTTTTTGGAGTCTGGAGTAAGGACACCTTAGCGTGTCATGCCACATGTTATATGTAATGCTGTAAAATGCTTGCAAATAATTGTTAATGGAAATTAATATGTCTTGCAGAATGACTCTCCTGTCTGCACGCCAAGTTTAAAGCTTGTGAAGTAACATTTTCATTGTTCGGTCTTTATGTTTCTGTGAATATCTCAAGTCCTCAGATGATCTCCGGCTTGTAAGGGTGTGGGGGTGGGAGGGAAGGAGACGGAGAACAAGTTAGAGAGCCACCGTAATGACATCCTCAGTGACAGGGAGAATGGGCAAAGTGAGACACAATAGTCTTAACCAATCAGACTGCCTGCCTCCCCTCAGGCCCCCTCTCACCAACAATAACGCCTTTGTGTGAGGCTGCACTCCACTCGTGTGTTCGTGCGCGCACACACACACACACACACACACACACACACACACACACACACACACACACACGCACACACACACACACACACACACACACACACACACACACACACACACACACACACACACACACACACACACACGCACAGACCACAGCATCCTACACTTTCTCAGACAGTCACAAAGAGAGGTGGGT
>VUQS01019374.1:13695-41376 GCA_015108495.1 Heterochromis multidens
CACACACACACACACACACACATACACACACACACACATACACACACACACACACACACACACATACAACACACACACACACACAGCACACACACACACACACAGCACACACACACACAGACACACACACCACATACACGCCACACACCCAACAACATACAGTACACACACACACAAACACACAACACACAGCACACACACACACACACACACACACACAACACACACACACACACACACACACACACGCACACACACACACACACACACACACACACACACACACACACGCACAGACCACAGCATCCTACACTTTCTCAGACAGTCACAAAGAGAGGTGGGTGAAGGAGAGCAGCACATCTACAACTACAAGTATGTGTATACAAAACTGCCAGAATTAGTGTGTCTTTTAGCTAGCTAGCAACCTGGCTCTCTGGGTATGTGTGTGTGTATGTGTGCATTTCCCTTCAAGCCCAGGCACATGACTGCAGCTGCCCCCTCACTCCCTCATCTAAAGCAGCACCCCTCCTTGGTGTGGGTGAGAGGTCACACAAAGTGGCATTCCTGTCGGTCTGAGAGTGAGCGAGCACTGAGCAGAGGGGGCAGAGAGAGAGAGAGAGAGAGAGTAGAAAACACCAGGGGTCAAATAAGCAACAGAGTAGGGCAGGTAAAAGATGAGGAGCACGGGGCATTTGTGAGTGTGTATTTCTGTGTGTGCATGGGAACATTTTGTATGCCTGTGTGCTGAAATGGACCAGTAAACAGAGGACCCTTGTGGCTCTTCTTTGCTTCATAAACACAGCTGTTTGTTTAGTCTGAGCTGCCCCAAGGGACAGACACACAGACAGAGGGATAGACAGACACATTTATATCATTTATTCATGTCTGTATCCATACTTAAGAGACAACGAGCATAAACAAACAGCAGAAGTGCAGCATGATTATTTTACAAAGCCTGGTGCAAAGACAAAAATGGGCAGAAAGAAAAACACTGTGTGCTGGCTTCAGCGCTTTTTAATGCATGTTTTCAGTGTGAAAAATGCAGCATATTGATGTCAATAATCAAATCATTAAAAAACAGTTTTAGAGCTTGGCCCATTATGGACTTTTGGAGCCAGTGCCATTATCAATTTTTAGGGATACACTGATCTAATATTTGGATTGCAGTTCGATCCTGAATCAAAAAGCTGAATCGGAAATCATTGACAATCTACGGCTCCATTCAATTTAGCTTTCTGTTGTTTCAGCAGCAGTGCACCAGCTGAACTAAAGTAGCATGGAGGAAGCTAAAGCAAAGCTACAGCAGGGTGGAGGTATTTCACTCTAGCTACACCAACAGCTTGTTTGCAATAGTTTTGACTTGTGGCTAAGTGAGCTGACATGACTGAAAAGCTCAGAAGACAACAGTGCTTCTTTCTTTCCCGCTTGTCCTCACTGTCATATTTCGTACAACACTTGTTTGGAAGGTTTTACTAAAGTTACAGTAACACAACCTGTTGTTTTTTCACTTTACCCATCTCTCGTCAGCTCCACTCCACACACAATGTGTGTGAGGAGCAGTAAAAAGTGGAGCATTCAGACTGAGAGATCAAACATGTTTCTGTGGTGTTCCTACGGACAGCTTTGCAGAACGTCGTCTACATTGTTGTAGTCGCTTACTGTTGTTGGTCCTTGCCAATGAAAAGTGTCCACTGCAGTCACCATCTGTGCTTCTCACGCTGTATTTTATTTATTTATTTATTTTTTATCTTTGATGTTTTTTGCTCCTGTTTGTGCTCAACGTCGCTGTCATTCCCTCCCCTGTTCCAGCCCACTTTTCAAACAATTAGCCTACGACATAGCATCATGCATGTCGAGCTGCGTGCTTTTGGGTTTTTTGGAAGACTGCATGTAAGCGTGTTTGCGTAGGTTGAAAACCATCCAAACAGACACAACTGCTGTACCATAAACTAAGCATGAGCATGACTGTAAATAACAGCAGTTTGCAGCAACCTAACGACTGTCACACTGAGCTGAAAGTGAGACCAGTGCATAATAAATTGGGTGAATAACACAAATACATTATTTACTTTAAATTTCATATACTTTTGTTTTGTTGTTATGTATTATCTTACTAATGAATACCAATTAGAACATATTTATTTGATACATTTAATTTTATTAATGTTGAAGTTCAGTCTGATGTTTCCTTATGCATAAAAGAAAAATTCCCAGGCTGTGAAGATTACAGCTTTTTAATTTAACACTGGTATCAGATTGGGGCTCAGTATTGGTAGATATCTTAAGCCAAGGCATCACTATTGGATCGGAACTGGAAAAAGTTGGATTGGTGAATCTCTTGTATCCATCCATGCAACACAATTAATCAATCCATTGTAAAAAGAAATGGAGTTGTCTCCACTGAAATATGTGATGAAAGCATTTGTAAATGTGCCCAAATATCTTTTTCCAAATTATGTGTCGTAAACACTGTAACCTCTTTTTCAGAAACACACCCAATCCTTCTGACAGGCGCATCCCAGACAGCTGATGGGGCCCATCAGATTTCACTGACAAACACACTTGCAGTGAGACACAGTGAAAGTCAATACTCTGCGCCTTCTTCCCTTCTCTTCCTCTGACTCCCCGTCTCCTTCACTCCTCTCACCAAACATCCGCATCTATTCCTGTCGGACCTCCTCTCAAAACCACAGAATTCACTCCTCCTCACATAGACAGACAGACACACACACACACACATACACACACTGACTAACCACAGAGGCAGAGGCATGATGGAGCCACAGTAACAAAGCAGCCACCGGGAACACACGATGCTGTGACTCAACATCATCCATGCCTGCAGAGGACATCAAACATGGCTGGCCTCCAGATCATCCCACAGTCAAGTGAGTCACAGTCAACCACTGTGCTGTCCCACAAATCAAATTCAGGCCTGAGTGTTTTCTGTACAGTTTGTTCTTGATGTTGATTGCAATCAGTTCTTTTTAAGACCTCTGTGAATTTAAAAAAGCCAAACAGTGTCAAAATGATGTATTATAAAAGAGTTTTTATAAACAAGTCTTAACTGCCAGTTGGGTTTACAACTATTCAACAATGCAATAATAAATATTTGATGCTTTTCATAAAATTATAAACTGGATCATTTATCTGGATCATTCATCACTAAACAATAATTGTGATTAAGTGATGTCTCATTGGTTTTTCAATCAATATCTACATTACACAGACCTACCTGATGCTAATAATGCCGATGCTAAGTTGGTAATGGAACAGAAGAAGTCTACTAAAGTTACGTTATTAGGATGAAACCCCCTAGAGTCCACATAACTTCAGACATGCATGAGAACAACAACAATGACCAAGTGGTGTGAAACCAAGACAACTTTGTAAAACAGTCTGACGCACACCACCTGAAAAATTTATACTAAAATGTACAGTAAATATAAACTTATTTTACCTGATTTTAATTTCAGGACTGATTTTCCTAGAGGTTTGACTCTTGTTCTTTCTATGACACAAACATGGTTTTCACCCTTGGAATTCACCAGATTATTAAATGGTAAACAGACTGATACTTATAGGACTATATAGCACTCAAAGCATTTTTTTACAACCATTTGCACACACACTCATACTGCACTTCATGCTATGCCTTAAGTCCATGATTATCCTTCCTATGTCCAAGAGTCTTCTAGGATCCACTTCGGTCCGAGTGACATAAATTGCATCATCAGACAGTGAGTGCGAGGGTCCGTGCAGACATTTGTGTGCATGCCAATTTTTTGTGGCCGCACAAACCCATGCACCAACCAAGCATGCACCACAGGCAGCAGACTTCAAAGAAATATAACAGGAATGACTATTCGACCGTGGTGTCTCCAGCTGTCCATGTTCGTGTCCGCAACAGAGTATAATCTAGGCTTGATTATCATGCACACATTCACAGTCCAGTGGACGCATTGGGGGAAATTTGGGGATCGAACCACTAACCTTCTAACTGGTAGATAACCTGCTCAAAACTAGCAGGTTACAGATTGTTTAATGTTCAATCTTACAGCACTCACATGCATATCTGTTGGGTAATGTCTAGAAAAGTTCACACTGCTTGAAAAAGGCTAAAGCCTCCATTCATGGTAATTGGTATTTTTTGAGTACTTCATTATCAGCTGTATCTTTAAAAGCTAAAACTTGATGTATATTTTTATATTTGCAAAAAAATGAATTAAAAAAGGCAACACAAAATGCCTTCATGTTCACTGCCAGATGCTCCCTGACTGACCCACTGGCATTTCTTTAAGTGTAGTTGCCTCAGGTCTTTATTAAAATGTACCTTCAGTTAGACTGCCTATTATAGCTGGCCTGCATCAGGTTTAAGAGGAACAGCAACCCACTGGGACTGGATACAATAGTGAATGAATAGGGCTTGACCTTTAGGACAGATTGAGAAGATGGTATGTGTGTGTCTGATTGAGAAATTAGCTACAGTTCCAACCAAATGGTCAACACAAACACACACACACACATGCATGCATGTACACAGACACCAAATCCAGCCCTGAGGGTAAGAAAGCAAAGGCCAGACTCCAGTTGTCTCAACCCTGACCCACTCTCACAAACAAACAATACAGCACACACACAGGGAGACACACACACAGACACTAGGGCTTATACAACTGTGGAGTTCAGCTATCACCTCGACTTCTGAATGTCCAGCAGGGTCAAAGTTCATCTCTTCTGCTGCCAGCCTTCAACGCTCCTTTGTGTGGCTGTGTGTGTGTGTGTGTGTGTATGTGTCTGGGTGTGTAGCATTTACATGTGCTCACTAGGAGTGACCTTGCAGAGTCATTCATTGTGGATACACTGCAGCACCAGCACTACCGCAGAGCTTATTAGGGAGCAGTCTTCCTTAGTGTGTGTGTGTGTGTGTGTGAGTGTGTGTGTGTGTATGTGTGTGTGTGTGCACTTTTTATTAGTTGTTGTAAGGACAGACCATCACTTTGTTGGGATTCATCTCACTTCTGATAATAAAGCAAATGATTAGATTTTAGTAGGAAGACTTGGCTTAAGGGTTAGGGTTAAGCAAGCAGTAGTTAATGTAAGTCGGTGTTATGGTGAATATACGACTGTGTCTACATGTGTTAGTGCGCCTGTGTTTGGAGGGAGAAAGGCCGATGAACAGATTGTGTTTTGTCTGGACTTTCTTCAGATTTGAGAGATACTCAAGAGCAGATCAGAGCTTAGATGCGAGAAGACGTGCTTGTGTGTCAGTGTGGGTGTCGGTGTGTGTTTCAAGTGTGCACGGGGTGTGTATGGGGGTCAGACACAGATGGACAGCTGGTGTTTCAGTGGTGCTAAATCACTCACCCCTCCCCAGCATGCAAGCACACATGCACACAAACACATTCACATGTCCCATCCCCCCATCCACTACAGGGAAACGCCCCTTAAAGCATTCCCGGTCCATACTCTCAAAGACAGCACACTGAGGGCACACACACATACACACTGAAATAAAAGCCTGGGTCTTTTGACCACAGTGACAGACACCAGAAAAAAAGGTCCAATATGACAGGTGGGTCAGGCCATATTATAGGTGATCATTTCATGTTCATACATATTCATAAATCAGTCAGGGGGTGCTCTCTGTGGGTAAGCATGATGCTATACGCTCAAGCTGACACACACACACACACACACACACACACACACACACACACACACAGACACACACACACAGACACACACCCGTACACACTCCTATTTTATGAGCTCATCAAGTCCCTCAGGTCACCAACCGCCATTTCAGCCAGGGATAAAAAAGCTCACATCAAAAGGCAAACCATTTCACACACACGCATGTGCACGTACTGCATGCACACACTTGGCGTGGTGACTGTGGCAGCATTAATTTCCTTGTGAATGCACTTGACTAACACATAATAATCCCAAACACTGCTGGGGGACCACCAAGCAGCAACATACACACACATAGCCAGGAAGACCACCAAGCAGAGGGGCTGTCAAGACAAGATAAGTGTGTGTCTTAGCGTCGAGGTTTTGTATGCACCCACTAATACACACACACACACACACACACACACACACACACACACACACACACACAACAACAACAACAACACAAGGCCTGGCCTGGACTCCTGGAAAAGCTCTGGCTTATCTCTCCCCACAGATAGTGAAATGGATTAAGAGCCACATTTGGCACGTCCAGGGAACTGGACAGATAACCAGGAAAACACTCTCTCTAACTGCAATCGCTGTTCAACATGATTTGTGTGTTTGTGTGTGTGTGTGTGTGTGTGTGTGTGTAGAAGAGATAGAAAAACAGTGGATGCATTTTAGCTAGCGTATGCTCCCCCATGTGAAGGCATCGGACCGCTAACTGCATGTCTGTGTGTGTTTGTATGTGTATGTGTGCGAGAGAGCGTGTGTGTCTGCAGGAGTGATGCAGTGGTTGACCCAGGACCCAATCCATTAAAACATACACATTCATCTTCCAAACACACACAGCGCGCCCAGACAAAGAGCTGTGTGTGAGAGGACGTTCAGCATGTGTGTGATGTCAGCTGGAGACAGAGAAGGGGAGCCCATCATATCCCGTTAATGTGTGTTTGGGTCTGTCCTCTGACACACTACCCTTCCTGATTGACTTCCTTGGTTATAGATGCTCCCTATGAAGATAGGTGGGTGAAACTCCCCTTTCCCTTCCCTTTAAGACAGGCAAACTCTTCTCTTTTCTCTTGTCTTTGCAGCCATGTTCACTACATAATAAATAGCAGTTTATAGAGAGCGGTAAATAAATCCAGGCCATTATAGGTCATCACTGACAGACATAGAGTCACATGAATATAACTTTTAAGCCTATAAAATGTGATGAATTGCACTGTGCACTGTGGTATAATCAATGCCAGTGATGGATCTGTGCAGTATTTAAATTTTACACTGTGAACATGGACAATCAAATAAAATGGTCAGGGGTAAATACAAATACAGAGGGATTGCAAACACAGCCTTTGTTTACATTCTGCCCTGTCTCTAGTGTAAAATGGCAATTTGCATAACCCCAATTTATCTTTTTACACTCCTGTTTGCAAAATGACAGCTTTCCCACATGGAATAGCTTAAATTTTAATGTTATTACAAGCCAGCAGAGAGAAGAGAGGGGAAGGGGCTGTTCTGATGGCAGATTCTTAGGCTGCTACAAAAGAAAGAATGGCTAAAAAACACAATTTCCATCTGTTTCTTTGCACCATTCTACGTGTTTGCCTTCTTATCTGTCTGTCTGTCTCTTTCCTCTCTGTCTATTAGAGTCAAATCTCTGTCTTAATGGGCTTCTATTGTATCCTGCCTCTCCCCCTCCTCTATTCACCACACTACCACACGCATATACACACTCCCTCTGAGGAGGCCCCTTAACCAGGCTCTCCATATGCCTGACCCCCACCTCCTTTCTCCTCCTCCTCCTCGTTCCACAACCCCCTTCCCCTCTACCCCTCTCTCTTGCTGACACTCTGGCTTCTGCTCTGTTGCTGCTGCTGCTGCTGCCCCACGCTGCCATCTGCTACAAGACAACAGAGGGTGAAAGAGGGAGAAAAGCACGATGAAAGACAGTGCTTGGAAAGAGGAAGACATAGGGGAAGAAAAGCTGGAGGGGGAAAAGTGTGGAAAGAGAGACTGATTAAAAGAATAGGGGGAGAAAGAATATATGTGGACACAATACAACAGAGAGTAGGAGAGGCTGTCCATCTGCTCCCCCTCACCTCCTGTCCCCTCCTGACTCACAGCCTCACGTACACCACAAAGAGAGTATTTAACCTCAACACACACATACAGAAAGAGAGCGAGACAGAAAAAGCAGCCCAGCCTCTCTCTTTAACCCGTTCCTCTCCACTGAGCCTGCCTGTATTACACCCTTGGGGTGGCAGGTGATGGGTAGATGGAGGGAAAGGATGTAAAGGGGAAGCAGGGGGAAAAGGGATGGGGGTGTGTGATTGAGGGACAGAGTGTAGGGGATGAAGGGTTGAAACTGATCTGAATCAACACCAACACATCCTCCACAACCCTCCCCTCTCCAAACCTCAAACCTCAATAGAGACCAGCTTGCTGCCCCTGTCACTATGACAACCCCTGTCAATCATACTGTAGCAGTGGGCTTCCCAGTGGGGGCTGATGGCGCTAGATTAGGAATGGCTGCTAAAACCATCACAGCGCCGAGCTCAGCTCATTCAGCTTACTAATGGATGTAAACACTGAAATTTTTCGGAGGCCTTTTAATACTTTATTTACAGAAAGCTCAGACAAGAATACACATCCTGCAGACAACTATTGGAAATTATGGCTGTAATTCACGCTGAAATCTGCCACCAACAAAGAAACGACCATGTATTTCTTTTCCAAGCCAATGTTCCAGTTGTTTGAAAAGCACAAGTATAGAGCAATCATGTTGGCGAGCAATCTTTCTGTAAACCGCTGTCACCAATTGCAAACATCTACAATCAACCAAAAACTTATAGAGAACCAGAACGATCCAGCAATTCATAAGAAAAAACTAAAATCATCTCCCAGAAATATATTTTTAATCAACGTGCAACTTTTCAAAACCATTTTTACAGATGAATTCTGGACAATTGCAAAGTTGCAAAGTTTCTTTTATTTCACATGCAGCAGACAACAGCAGATTGTGCACTTTTCATGCGCTCTCATTACTAGAAATACTTTGTTTGGTTCACTTGAGCGGTGCTGCTTGGGTAGATCACGCAGGAGGCGACACATGACACCCACTCCCTCACTGTTTATTTAGAGAACAATCTGCTTGTTAAGTTATAACTTATCGACCTCCCAATAATAAATTTTTTGGTTCCGAGGCTCTACTGTATTGACCGAGGCTCCCAGTGTGTCGACATGCTGCAGGGTTTCATTTTGCACCGTCCCTAAGACAAGGGGCATGTCACTGTCAATTAGGGATGTCACCAGAAGCAAATTCTACAGTACCTTTTATTTGTCAGTGGTGTTCCGCAAGCAGCATATGCACTGAGTAGTGTTGTCAGAAAAAAACTGATACTTGGATACTAATTGATACTAAAAATAACAATCAGCTAAGATACTCATTTGCAACAGTATCGATGCCAGCAGTGCCATCTTTGCGTCCTCCAGCTGACAGAGAACTTCACACAGCACCTCTGCAGACAGAGAGGCACACAGCTGAACATGTGAACAGTAGCAACAAACTTAGCAAAGCATCTTAAAGTCTGACACCCCCAGTCTTTATGAAGAGTTTCATGAGGTCAGTAAACCTCTCATTTCAACAACAGTGAATTACTAAACAATTAACACAAATGCTAACCTGACCAGCGTGCATGTTAATGTTAGTCATTAACAAGGATTATGGTGCGAACTCATCAGAAGCACAGAAAAGAAAAAGGGCTGTAACTGAACACATTTGCATGGACCATTGCTGTTCTAATCTTTATTTATTTATTTTTAATTATGCCTCTTAATTTTGTCATTTTTTTCCCCTGTGTTATCGATGTGGTATTAAGTATTGAGTGTTTTCCTGGGCATCAGTATCAAGTCTACTATTGTGACAACCCTACTGTCAATAGGCATGAGTCCAAAAAAACGACTCAGTTTTCACTCCATCCATCGTCACTACTCATGTGTAATCCACTTGTAAGCTAAACACTTAAAACTACAATAGAATAACATTTTAAAACTTCAGAAAAGTCAACAAAGATTTCTGTTTTTTTTTTTTTTCAGTAAAAATATTTCAAACAACCCTGCACTATATTAAAAACTAACCTCGGATGCACTCTAGGCTGCGGTTCTGTCTATTTTTGTTGTCTTCTTCCTGCCACATGATCGCGCTTATTTCTGCCACTCTTGCCCTCGCAGGTGCTCTACCTCACTGCTTGACTGCCATAAACCTGAACTTTTATTGAAAACAATTTCAATAAAAACTTCTTTAATAGCCTAACAATACCTCCGTAGCTAGCAGGGTGGCAGATAATTAGATGGCAACTAGCCTGACTTCACTAACCCTTTCAAGTAGAATGAAAGCTCCAAATAGCTGAATACTGTACTTGTTTTCATTACCTGATTTTAAACTCCATCTCCTTGAGAAAACAAGAAAAACATCCCAACAGGTCACAGTATTTTGTTTATCTTGCAGCAGACCTCGCCTGAGCATTGACCCAAAGCGTTAACTGAATGGAGACTAGGCAAGACTATTATTGACACTGATGAAAAAACACCAATCATGGGAGCCTCTCATGAGCCAATTAGAGCTGAAGCCACAAAAGTGAGGCACAGCAGAGGAGAACACGACACAACATCATGTTGACAACATGACGCCTTTACTCCTGCTTGGCCTGTCGAGCTCAGTGACATCGAGATGGCTGTCAGGTTTGGACACACACACCACTGTGTAGGTCAACACACTCTGCAAACACTAGATTCCCCCAAGGACCTGTACTACACCAGTATAGTGTGTAGAGGGTGCGATGGAAGAAAGGGGGGGGCGAAGGCACTGACCCACAAAAGCTGATTTCATTAAAGGGAAGGAGAGGAAAGGAGAGGAGAGGAGACAGTAAAGGTCTCTGTGTATATGACCACAAATGGAGAGAGCAGACGCCAGCTGTCACTTGCTTATGTCAGCCCTATTCTCAGCTCTTATGTGAGTGTGTCTTGTGTGCTTGTATGTGTGTCACTGTGTGATCTCAGTTAGACTGGTTTCAATTACGGGGCAAACTTTGACCCCGTGTAACCAAGCCGGGAAGGGAGCTACTGAGAAAGGTGTGTGCGAGAGAGGGAGCGGTCAACACAGAGATGTTGAGAGCGAGAGAAGCCTTTTTTTTTTCACTCAATAAAACTCAAACTTGCATCACAGTGTTGTGACTTACCCTTTTTCTGGGCGGCCCTCGTTCTTCTTCCTTTGGGCCCCGCCCCGCCCCTCCTCCACCACCTGTTCGCCCCTGCCGTACTCCTTTGCCTTCTCCAACTGGAGGTCTGAAGGTCGTTCGGATCTCCGGCGGGCAAATGTAGTTCTCAAGGCTCTTTGGGGGCTTCTTGGTGCGTTTGGTGGTCTGTATCTTCAGCTTTAGACTTCCTTCCTGGAAACTTGCTTCCTTGATGGAGAACTCCTGCTCCTCCATTAGCCCCTCCCCCTGCTCCTCTAACCCCTCCCCTTCACTGATGGCACCGTTAATCACATCATCGCTGCGCACCAACCCAATGCCTCCTGCTCCTTCTTGGTCCCCTTCATTTGGCCCCACCCTACCTCCCTGAAGGTCAGCCTCTTTGGGTCGGGCTGAGCCAACCAGATCCCTTTGCTCCATCCACGCTCCCGCCAGAGCCAGTCAGGATGGGGGAAGCTGTGGCAGCCAGCCAATAGGAAGATAGAAAACAGTAGTCTGTCGGGCTGGTTGGTTGTTGTCAATCAGCTACTGAGGTTGTGTTGATTGTCCCACAGGAACACAGCGAAGCCAGGGACAGTCTGCGGAAAGAGCAGGTGAATGACATAATTAGGAAAAAAGGGCATATGAAACCTGTCCTGTCATCCCCATAGCTTCCATTCCACTGCTACCTCTCAGCACAGGCCTGTTCTCTGTCATCACCATCATTGCCTGCCTGTTAAGTATGAAGACAAACACACATTCATCACAGAGCTGCAGAGGCATGCTGCCTGGCTCTCATTTGCATTTTGTACCTCGCATAAACAAACTCATTTTTGACACCCACTTGCCTTCCTCTCTCGCTGCTCTCTTCTCTTCTCCCTCTTTGCTACATCTTCTCTCTCACCCTTCATTACTTATTCTATCCTTATGACAGATCTGAAGCGGAGCTGCGCAGACACTAGAGTGATCAGTGCAAAATAAGACATTCCTCTTCTCTGCTCTAAAACCAGGCTGAAGTTAGCCTGAGGACACAAGACAGAAAAAAAAAAATGAACGAAGCTGGCTCCGTTTTTTTTTCTTCTTCAGAGGAGTGAAGGAGGGAGGGGAACACACAAGGGAAAAAGGAAAAGCAGCAGAGAAAGACGAAGGGAAGGAATCTAAATTCTTTCCCCAGATGTGGTTTACGAGCTGGTCTGGAAAAACTAGCGTCTGAACTGTTTTACACACGCATGCAGCCGCATTGCTACACACATGCACGGAAAACCTAGTGCATGTATCCACACAGACACACGTCCAAATGGCAGAGTTGCTGTACACTGCTGCACCCCTGCTGCTATTCCTGCTCTTTAGAGAAAAACACTGTGGTCGCCACTTGTCAAGAGGATTCAGGATTTCTGTTTTGGATCATTGCACATGCAGATGCAGATCTATATTACACGCTCTCACCAACATACATACAGACGCGCACTTACACAGGCATACTTACACACAGGCGTATAAACAGAAAGCAACCAAAACAAACAGTGGAGTACACTTCTCACTACAGCTCGAGGGAATCCCATCAGTCAATATGACATGAGGCATGACTGAGCGGGAAGTGGGGAATGCTGTCTCACACGCTGAGCTTAGTCTGACACCATTTACACTGATGTGAACCCAGACTAGACCACTACCTGTAGACATGACTCAAGTAAAAGCATCTTGCTTCCTGCAAACTTAAAAAGATCTCAGAGAGCACAACTGGCTTAGAGCATGTATCAAGATTTACATACCTATTAATCTAATACACTCCCTGGCATGGCTACTGCAGTCATTTTCTCTTAGTTGTATGTGTTTTCTCAGTGTGTGTACTGTACCAGCCCACGCTACTGTACAAGCAGCTGATCCCATCATAATATCCAAGGGGCCTTACAGCACATGCTTGTAGTGTGACTGAATAGTCTTAATCCACAGCAGTTTTTCCAACAAAACTTGTCAGCGTAAGACTGCACACAGTGTCCAGCTCTCAAAGTCAGTGGTTGGCCCTTTTTCTTCTGCATGACCTAAAATAAATAAAAATCAAAAAGACTTGTTTCAGTGAACCCTCTCTTTAACTGTAAAGTTTGCCAATCTGAAACCACTTATAAGGGTTATTCATGTAGGTTCTGGTAGCCCAGTGGCAGTCAAGGATCAAAAAAGTTAAAGGAGCGTGACAGTGGTTTTGCATGTTTAAGCTTATGAAGCCCAAATTGCTTACATGGCTGTACTGCCAAACATTTCCCAAAGCACATTAATAGATTCTCAGATCGGTTTCCTACCTTGGAAATCACTGATTTTCATTCGCTAACTGGTTTTTAAACTTAGCTCCCTGACGGTAGCCTCTTTAATGGAAGAACGTACCATATTCACATTTTGGGGTTGACATCCTGACAGTTTGACATCCTGACAACAAAGATTTTAAGTGCAAAGCTTTTGTTGGCAGGGTAAAATTTCAGATCTCAGAGCCTCCTTCATTTAACTCTTTGACCAACAAGAGTCTTCAAAGCAGACCGTGCTCAGTGCACAACCACACCATAGCAAGTATTACATCAATCAGTACCACTGAAACATAAATAATGCTCAGTTTAATGGATTACCTGTTTCAAGATAGATTTTCATACCCCACTAGCATGAATGAAAACTGCTGACTGCCTGGAAGTTAGAAACTCATTCCACAAACTCCACAACCACCACCGTGGTTGTTCAATCACTTTTAAGCCTACAAAGTTTTACAGATATAAACAAAAGGTGGAGCAGTTCAGGTGTAGTCCCAGACTGATCTTACAGTGCCCACATGACCCTGTTTGGTCCTTCAGGAGCCTCCCAGTTCCTAATGTCAGCTCGGTGACTCGCCCTAATGGCATGTGTGAAAGCTGCTCTGGATGTCATGTGACTGAGGACAATGACAGGAAAAAGAGACAGCTGCCAACCACAGCATCACTCACTCACACACACACACATCAAACAGAAGCATATCCACTCTGTGCTCAAGAGTTAGTACCCCTTCACAGCTATCGCTCAGTATGACAGCAAAATGGCATCGTGCATTAGCACAATTCTGGTCATTCTGGGCCATTACTGCATAAACTACTTAGCTGGGTCATGACTATTCCTTCGCTCCCTGCTCGCTGCCCTAAGCGGTGTTAGTTCTGTTACTGGCAGACAGGCTGAGAGTTTATGTAAGACTGACCCCTCCTCGGGCCTCCCTCACTTACTTAGCCTGAGCCTCACTGTCTCCTCTCTCCGCTCTCACTCTCTCTTTTATACACACAAACACAGCGATACACACACACACACACACACACACACCTCGACCAGCCTCAGACAGCAGGGTGATTGTAAGAGTCCAGACTCGCTGCATAAATAGCTTTATTATGTTCTCAAAACTGCCAGCGCTAACCAGCTTCCCTCTCAAATAGCATAAGGTTATTGCCTGTGCTGGATGTGAAAGGCTGTGAACGAAACAGTCCTCCAACATTTCGCCTTGTACTTTTATCAACAATTATGATAAAGAATCGATAATGGAATACAGATGGACAGAACAGAGATGGTGAGTGATACAGACAGCAGACAAAACAGAGGTAGGGGAGTCTGAGTTTGAGCGAGAAAGACAGAGCGGGAGAGAGAGGGAGAGAGGGATGGCAGCAGAAACACAACCTTTTAAGGCTGCATACCCAGCAGCCCAGTGCCTGAGGTGCACTCACAAATAGCTCATACACAAATGTAGACAGACGCACACGCACACACCAAACGCCTGTGTGATTGCACATGGTGACAATTCTTTTTTTTTCCTGCTTTTTTTATGTGAGCGTGGTAGAAGCACGACCATCCCTGGATGTACATGAGCATCTTAGTGTGAGATGATGACCCTAGTCTGGCTGTCATTTGCATTTTTTTCTCTTATTTTCCCCCCAGCTCTCAAGTGAAGGGTAGTCACACAAGCCAATGTTTCTAGAAGGATCCAGTCTTTCCTTGGAGACAAACCAAAGAGAATGGGCCCAGATTTCTAGTATTCACAAGTCCAATGGGCACAGCATGAGATTTCAAGTTTGATGTCTATTAGGGCCTCAGAGCAGAGCAAGGTGATGGAAGCCATCAAAAGTGCCTATTCTGTGGGGGGGTTCTAAGTGAAATGATGAATATATATTTGGATATGAAATACAAAATAAAGCCCTCTCTCTCTCCCCAGTTTATGTGCGTGTGTTCAGCTGTAGGGCAACGAGAAGGACAATGATAAAATATCATGTGTGGGACAGCCATAATTGAAAAAGATGGCCTTAAAGCTGCTTCACACAGTCACGCACACATATCCTCTGGATGAGCCATATGCCAGGTAGCACTAAAACCATCCTCACGTAACTACCCGGCAGAAGCAGATGAATGTTAAACCATTTTAACTGCAGCAGAAGCCACAAAATGGCTGTCAGCAAAAACACCTCCCCTACTCCCCAACTGTCTTCCTCCTTCCCCTCACCTCACTCCCCCTCAACCTCTGTTCTCTCCCCTCTTCTCTGTGCTACCTCTTCCTTTCCCCTCCATCCCTCCCTCCCTCTTTCTGTGTGCTCTGCCAAAAGGTGCTCCAGTGCTGATATTCTGTTAAGAGAGCCTGCCAACAGTTAGATTTGTCCTTGGATCCCGTTCACATTCCCTCCTCCCCCACCCACCTTCTCTGTGATCCTATTTCGACCCAAGATATCCAGCACAGAAGGGGATACACCTAATCGATTTCTCATACTTTAATTTAAAGGTGGCATGCAGGCATCTCATTACCTAATAGGGAGTCTAATAGCCTGCTTCATACTTTTGCGCCACAAAAATGCCGCCAGGTCTGGGGGAGCTGAAACTGTTAACAAGACAAGATCGATGGTTCCATCCGAGTCTGAATCACCTCTATTATCCGCTCCTCAACCTCTTTTCCTTCCACCTACTCATGCACTTCTCTTACAGTTGTCCCTCTTCTTTAACCCTTGTTCTTCTTCTCTTTATCAAGCACTCGTTTCAAAAGCTTCATTCCAATATATCCAAGAGACCTGATCACATCTCAGCCTTTAATGTGACTCAGTCAGGCTTATCTGTTTATCTTTTTGGTGGTCTGGTTGTGACAGAGGTTTCTGGGTGCTAATAATAACCACCAACTTCCAGCCCTCACCTTCCTCCACAGGGCCATCACATTTGGACATGCAGTTTCTGACACCCACGTGAAATTGATCACCTTCTGATAAATGCAACCACAGTGGGCAAACCTGTTTTACCAAGCTGCTACATTTGCACACACTGGCATCTGTGATGATGCTACTGTGGTATTTGAGCACAGTTTGCTACAAGTAAAAAATAAGTAAATAATAATAATCAGAATGAAGAAAGAGCCAACATGACATCACATTTGCCCCTCTCCAGCTTCTGCAGCTCTGCCACAACAAAAACACTGAACACATTAAAAAAAAAAAAAATCATAGCTTAACTTCAAATAGAGGAATAACTGGCAGGGCGAAAGAGTGACAACCATCTGCTTGCTGCATGCCACAGATTGTGATGCTATGTGATGGACTATCCATGTCAGTGAAGGCGCAGGTGGTCCACTACAGCAGAAACAGATTTAAACTAAGAGGCTGAGCAGCGGTTGAGTTAAACCTTGATCTGAGCAGTGGACACTTTATCCCATTGCCCTTAATTAGCTGTTTTAGCTTAAAACCCACCTAATTACCAAGGTATTACACAGTAATAACAGATGGAGTACCACAGTTGTTTGGGCTGGTGTGTCTCCTTGCGTGAACGTTGTGCGCGTGGTGGTGTGAGTATGTGCGCGCGTGTGCGTGTGTTTAGGCGATTTTGCTGGCATGTGACTGCAAGCGATTTCACATTTAAGGAATAACAGTCGCACGGGCAGAATGTGGAAGGCTGTAGGTGGTGACATGCAGCTTAAATAGCATACATGGAAAGCAGACACGGGCAGCCAAGTGGCATTACAAACACGAACACATTTACCGGAGAGGTGCATTCAGGTGTGGAATGTGGTCAGTCAACCGGGGCTACTTACCCATGTCTAATGTTGTCTCACACTCGGCTCTAACGTGTAAATATTTTATCAAGATCATTTACAATCCATTTAGACACGTTTTACGCAAGCGACGGATGGGGTGACAGCCTCCCGTGGAGCTGTCAAACGGTGCCAGAATAGATGTATATGTTTTTTGACAGAAAATCCCGGGGAAAATGGCGTCAACGGTGCTTTGGAAAGAAAAAAAAAACAGAGAGAGAGCGAGAAAATAGGATTTGCAGTCGATCTGATGACAGAATCAAGGTAGCCGCACAGGGGAGAAAAAAAAATCCAATCGGAAACTTGGCGCTTGGGTCCAATTCCTGGCAGAAATAAGATCTTTAGAGGCTCTTGCGGGTTGACTCGCGCTGTGGAGAGCCGCCGCCGCCGTGCGCACTGAGACTTCGATGCCTTGCGGGATCGTTGGTCACTCGGGGAGCTTGCACAGCACTGAGATCCCTCGCAAATCCGCTACTCGGCTGGTTTGGGAGGAGGAGGGGGGTGAGAGTAGGACTGTTACTGCAGTCAAAACAAGCCCGCATCCGACTACAAGCCCAAATCCAGCGGGGGAAATTTCAGCGACAAGACCGCGCTTTCAGTCGTCAGTAGGCTGCACAAGAGGCAGGAGATGGTGGTAGAGGTTGCTCGTCGCCGGTTGCACTCAGTCAGGCTTTTCTCTCCCTCTCTCCGTGTGCCTCTCCCTCTCTCGCTCTCTCTCTCTCTCTCTCTCTCTCTGCTTTTCCGATCGGTGAATGTCAGGTCCCGGAGCCTGGTGTCTGGTAATGATCTCACCCAGCAGACTGAAAGCTCTGGCAGAGCAAAGCAGAGGGGCGAGATGAGAAGAGGAGGAGCGACATCGCCTCCCCCTGGCAGCAAACAACCTCAGCGAGTCTCCTTTTTTTTTTTTTCTTCCCCCCCAACAAACCCCCAAACCTCCCACTAATTCCCAGGGCTTTCTCCCATGGGACTGCTCTCACACTGGCATGGTGTTATTTTAATGTAATGCAAATAGGGAAAGCAACATCTGGCAAAAGTCTTGTTGTTTTGACTGAGTCACTGCTGTAAGGAGAAACATGTTTGGCACTGGTTTTCAACAGGTTCAAATACGTACCTGCATACAGAGCAGAATAGATTGTGACTGAGATAAATATTTTAAGGGAAATATGCATCTGTTAATGGGTAATTGTATTCTGTTGAGCTTGGATTTAAAATGTCTGAAATTCTAATCATAAATAAATATTTGATGGTCTTGGAGCTGTGGGACTTGCTTAACTGGTGGGGCATGGACAACCAGGGGTAAAATATGGACTACAACTAAGTTTGAGTGAATATAATTTTGTAGGGAAAATAAACTCGTAAGAGTTTGATGCTTTAATTCACTAAAATTAAGCTTGTCATTTTTTTTATCATTAATTGGGGTGTGGGGGTGAACTTGTTTGCCTTCTGAAATGGGGAAAGCCAGAAAAAGTTTGAGAATCACTGCCTCAGACCAATTATACCAGACAACAGATGTTAATTCAACTCAGCATCTGGTCAGTCGGGTTTGAATCAGTTTCCAAGCTACTGTGGCTCCATTTGAACATGAACTGGGCACCTGTATGAACAATCAGGAATAATTCAACTGTAGCGTTTTCTTTAACAAGGAAGGGGCTTTACTTAATTTGAGATTAAAAAGCTCTGACATTAGGAAACATCGGATATAATGAGACATGTAACACAGTGAAAATTAGACTTACCAGTAAAAAAGCACAAAAATGGACTAAGACAGCAAAAATAACAGCTTTAATGATATAACAGATGCACAATAAGATAAAATTCTTACAAATAATTACAGTAAAAGCTATTTTTTTCCATATAATCAAAATCAATAAAAGATAACTCATTTAGAATATAACAGATGATATGATAAGTGGTTTCACTCTGCTCATCTAGAATAGGCAGCCTCTGCTGAGTCATAACTTAAATACATAAATACATAAATCTTATCAGTGGTGGTTCTATTGCATATCCTCTGGGGGTGTTTTGGCTGAACTATAAATAAAGTTTATCACCTTTCTCTTAGTAGGAAATGGCTTGCGCATAAACCACTACTACTGGAATTACTTTTGATGATGCTATTTGGCGAGCATGGTATTCATTTATTCTAATTCAACATGTGTGTTCAGCGAGACAAACGCTGCCACTTCACACTGCGCTGCTGACACATTTTATTCTGAGTAAGACAAGGTGGGTGTGTGGGTGGGGTTGAGTGGGTGAAAAAAGGCAGATTAAAGTGGGGTGTGCATATGTGAGTGTGTGTCTGTGTGTGTGTCGTGCTGGTGCTTTCCCCTTAATATGTCAAATTAGAGGAGGATGGAAAACCCACATCAACCAGGCATGAACAAGCCAGAGTTGTTCCATTAATTCATCTTTGTCAGAAGTTATGTTTATATCGGGTCTCCATGCAAAACTTGACCTTCCCTGTATGGAAAACATTCTTTAACATTAACAAGCGATGCAAATGATGTCAGATGACCTTTCTCTCTTGGTGCCCCACAGTTACTAGCTGTTACTCATCCCTGGCATGTGTGTGTGTGTGTGTGTGTGTCTGTGAGTGCATGCATGCCCATGTGTCCCTGTGTAGAGCACCCACTGGGAGATATTTCATTAGCCAGGGTGGTGTGCTCAGTAGCATGTAAACACTCGGCACAGTTTCAGACTTGTAGTTAAAAATCTGCAATGCCATCAGCAGTGTGGATGCTACTGCTTTGCACTTTGCCTGCTGTGCCACATTCACTAGTTTCACAAATGTGTGCGTGTATGTGTGTCTTAATTTTATTGAGAGCGCTTTCATACCAGCCCCTTTGATCATCTCTCCATATGAGGGCATGGGTGCCGATATTATATTATAGCATGTGTGTATTTCTGTGTATTTTACTTTATCTTTATGAAGGCTAAATGTTATGACAGGGAAAACAACAGTCCCAGGGTTTCTAAACAGATTTGGCATGATGTGCTCGATATATTCATTAAAATAAGGCTCAAGTTTATGGGTATGAGTCAAGGCTACCTTTAAATTTGCATTAATCTGGGGGGTGATTTTTATGGCTTTGGAGGAGAGAAACAGAAATTGACTCTAGAATAAATCTAAAATAGCAAAATCTGTGTGTGGCTGCGTTCACATTCATGTGTGTCTATTGATTTGGGTTGTGTGCAAGAACACAAAGAGACCCCTGAGAGAGAGGGGTCAACAGCTGCTCCCCAACAACCAATCAATTGCAGTGTATCAGTAAACATTACGCTCTCTCTCTCCCTCTCTCTCACATACACATACACACACACACATACGCGGACACATAAAGACAGCACTCTCTTCTCAAATCTGTTTCCATGGATACCAGATACAGGCGGCCAAGAGGGAGCAGTTTTCCAGCTTAAACTGTAAATATTGAATTATGATGGGGAGAAAAGAGACAGCAGTGCAGGGCAGCGTTCCTGCCTGAATGATCTAAATATCTGGATAATCCTTTCATCTCTATTCACCGCTACAGGAAATCTGGTGCATCATTCATGCTCATCAAGTTCAACATAAAAAGATCAATCTGTCTTACCGATCCAGCCACTTATCTGACGCTCTATTACAGACCGAGAGCTGCCCTCATTCCTTCATCTCTCCCTGCCATTTTGTGTGGAAGATCTTCATTCCCTCAAGTGGGATGCAAAGTAAATGCTTTCCTGCGCTTGATGTGCAAGGCATAAAAGTGAATTCAAACCACTTTAACCAAATGCTCGGCTCCTGTGTGGTTTGATCAATGGGGAGAGAGGAGATTGAAAGATTGAGACGAAGACGTGAAGAAGGAGGGAAAAAAACGAGTTAATTAATAAATGCTTTGGCAAATGTTTCAAGTGGGGGCCACTAGAGAGAGAAGCAGAGATAGAAAAGCTGAGAGGGAAAGCAAAGGTGAATGGCAGTAATTGATTTGGGATCTTTATAAATATTATAATCGCTGGCATCTGCAGAGATAAAATACTAATAACACACTTGTATTCATAACAAAGCTTCAAAGCTTGACTGCTCTGTGGAGAGCGAGTGAACACGTTAACCTTGAACTGACATTGTGAGCAGGCGAGACTCACGGTCAATCAGTGAGGGGCTTCTCTCAGGGAGTCCACTAATCTCGCAGGGCAGCAGCGGGCTCATCAGAGCTCAGAGACCCCTGGGACTGACGGAGGTAATGGGGTGAGCTGAGAGAGTGGGAGACAGAGTGCATATATGTGTTTCAGTGAGAGAGAAAAAAAAGAAACACAGTTGATACAGGCACAAATGTGTGTAACCAAACTGCATCTGTGCACACATGTGCATGTTTGTGTGTGTCAGAAGGTGCGAGGGCCGTGATGATGGAATGAGAAGTTAATGGGACGTGTGACAAGGTTGATTACTGAGGGCTCAGTGATCTGACTGGGTTAATGAAGTAAATGGCTCTTCGGATAACACACTACTGGGGCTATCTCTCCAGCTCTTGATATGCACAAACAAATCGCAGTGGCCTTTTCTTCCTTTGCCTTCCAACTATGACTGCCCTCACTGTGCTCATGGGCATCATGGGTTTTAAATTAATCCTGGGGTACGTTTCACATATTTTTTATTCATAAGTTATTTTACAACGCCCTGCTACAAACTAGAAGACAAATAAACCTATATAAGAAGTAAGGCAAACAATGGAATATTTTCTGTATGTACAGCATTAAAACAGAGGAGCTCAGCACACAGCGTTCAGCCTCTTTGAAGGATTTAAGTGGCCACATGTAGTTTGCAAATACAGCCAGACTTACATATTCAAGGCAAGATACACACACACAAACAAAGGAAGAAAAAGAAACACTGCAAGACTCTGTTCCCCATTTGAGGCTGAGATAGAAATTCTTCTAATGAGAGCGATAATGATGTCTGAGAAAAGACACAGACCGGAACAAAACAACAATACATATGGGCGCTACAACAACAACAAAGATGCCCTAAATGCAGTTGACTGTGGACTCCCTGCTGGCTCTGTCTATGTGAAGAGATGACACTGTGCCCATCCCCCTGCTACTTATAAGCACATTATCATAATGTTGGCTCTGTATGAGCTGAGCTATCAAGTGGGCTCATCTTGAAGTCGTCCACAAGCCCCGGTGTACGCTGATGCTTCAGATGCCTGAGGAAGACAGTGGTGAACAAAAACATTTCTGCCCTAATATTAATTCAGACTGACAGCTCTGGCATCTAACAATGCAGCCCAGGACTGACAGCACCAATTTGACAAATCTCTGCGTTGGTTGTAAACACACGGCAGCACGGAAGATAATGATTGTCCTTCTGTTTGTCCTTCTGCTTTCTTATTGTCTTGTTACTATAGACATCTGCAAAGAATGAAAGGGGCAAAGTGAAGCATGTTTGTGGACTGTGTGTGGTTGATGTCTTTGCAGTAAGTCAGTAGTTTAAAAAAAAAAAGATTTGGGTGCTAAACCTGTCTTATGTGCCATATTAACAAAGGATGTGGAGAAAAAAAAGAATGTCACGGTCTATTAGACGCATGAATAATGAATAATTTGTTCTGAGAAACAGATATTGTTTGTCACGGCTTGTGTGAACCTTCACACCTCAAACATCCACCCTACAACATCCTGTTGTGTTATAACTGTGCATGTGGTCAGATACAGCTGCGTGTGTGTGTGTGTGGGGGGGCTGTGAGAAAGAGTCAGAGAAAACATAAAGAAAGAAAGACAGAAAGAGGAAAACTCCCTAGATGACAGAATGCAGCCACTTCCCCAGAGAGTCTGTGAGTAAAATGAGGACAGAAACCTACAGCAGGTGTGTGATATAGCACTGACTGCGACTGACTGCGATAGCGCTGAATCACTCATCTCTTACGCACTCAGTGACACCATCTAAGGTCCTTTTTAACCTTTAATTTCTGAAGTATTGACCCCACATGGTACACATAAATCATTAAAATGTGAAATGGAGCAAACAATGACCAACAAAAAAG
Organism: Heterochromis multidens; assembly: GCA_015108495.1. Lineage (NCBI taxonomy): Eukaryota > Metazoa > Chordata > Actinopteri > Cichliformes > Cichlidae > Heterochromis > Heterochromis multidens. The sequence goes on from VUQS01019374.1 coordinate 36,675, forward strand.
AGAAAAAGAACATCTGATGCGCATCATTCAACATTTTAGGGCATATTCTTCAGGTAAACTTGAGCTTTTGACAGTGCTGACAAATTGCCTTTCCACTTCAGATTTCACTCCATCAATAGAACCTGTATTCTGTACTTTGAGGAGACATGCATGGTTTGTGGGTAAATAGTAAATGGACTGATTCTTATATAGCATTTTATACAACATGCCTCATTCACCCAAGCACTTTTTTTTTTTCCCTATGCTTAAGTGCTTTCTAGCTAACATTCACTCTCTGATGGAAGCATTGGAGAGGGATGAACCACAAACCTTCTGATTAGCAGATGACCTGCTCTACCTCCTGAGCTACAGCCTCCCCAAAGACAGTGGTGTGGTGGTGACTTAAAAGAAATCTGTAGCTGTATTTGTGAGTGTTTGTAACAGCATGTGTGTTAGATGCAAATTTTAAATAAGGGGAATAATTTTTTTTTTTTAAATCTCTGCACAGGTCACCCAAATGGCATCCTCCACATACTCTTTTATAGACAAATGGGCAGATTATCACAGCCGTGCAATCAGTGTACAATGTTTCTGAGGAAGAATTAGGTGGCCACATGCCACACATACACAAAAACGACATTTGGTCTGCATTTGTTGTTTAATGTACATTGTGTGAACACTGTCCCATCTGAAGCTGCTTTCCAGCAGCAGGATGTGGTGGCGCGACACGTCCTCGCTTAACAACACCCACTTCCTATGAGTTTGATAAACAGCTTTGTGGTTTCACTCTCCTCCTGCCCGTCAAACAGAGGTATATACACATACACACACATACGCACACACCCGCTCAACAGCATCACCATCTGCTAATGTGACACATAACCAGAGTGAGTTATTGTTGTGCATAATGTTACTCATAGTGTCATGTGATTTACTGTGACAAACTATACAAACGCTACCAGAATCACTTATGTCTCTCTTCATCTGCAGCTTCACTGAGACACTGAGGGGAAAATAGCACAAGAATGCCTTTAAATCATGGCAGAATTAGTAGACATCAACATGTCATATTTGTTTTAGAGCAAGTGACGTAAGTGGAGTTATATCTGCCAGTGTGCAGTAATGTCCCACATGTCCCTGTGTGTCCCTAAAGTTTGATTATATGATGCGAGTAAAGACTTCTCTTCTCTTCTCTTCTCTTCTCTTCTCTTCTCTTCTCTTCTCTTCTCTTCTCTTCTCTTCTCTTCTCTTCTCTGCATGGTTGCATGGGCACATACGGTCCTGTCACTCACATCTGTGAGCTGTCAGATGAATGTGCACACATCTGAGAGGAGAATGAGGGGTGTATTAGGCCTGCTGATCCTTCACACCCCTCTTGTCAAACTTAACATAAAAATGAAAGTCAGTGCCGAGTGTGTGTATGTGTGGGCGTGTGAGGCAGCAGACGAGGAGGGTCAAAGGAGAAGAGCCATGGCTAATCCTGTGGGATGTGAGGGTATCTCACTGCGTATGGAGATGAGATGTAGAGATGTGCTCAGTGGTGCATGGATCACAAAACCTTCCTAACTGACAGAAGAGACTCCCAGGAGACCAATGTCAAACTGCTAACAGGGGAAAGAAAAATAAGGGGGGAGACAAACTGTGAGGAACAGTACTGCATGTTGCATCATAACTGTAAAATGTTAGATAAGACAGAGGCAAATAAGACTGGAATTGAGATTTGGTTTTCCTTCATTAATTATCAATATTAATAGTAGTAGCAGCATTAGTATTGTTTGTATTATTAATACTATTATTATCATTTAACAAACCTTTAAAAATTCAATAATTTTTTTTTTAAAGCCATAGTAGGTAATTTATTTGGCTCTATAATTTGGCCCAGTTGCTGGGCTCTCGGTGGTGTTGGACAAATAAAATCGGTAGGTGTCGCTGTTGCTCAATTTAAAGCCTCCTCTAACCCGGAAAGAGTACTTGCGTACCTTTAACAGAGCAGGAAGTGCCGCTGCACGACACTGACAGTTAGTTAACTATCATGGCGCTTGATGTGAAAAGCAGAGCGAAACGATACGAGAAACTGGATTTCCTCGGAGAGGGTCAGGTAGGTGGAGAAATGTTTAAGAGATGTGTTCCTTCGCTTCTGTCTCCACCCGTCCTTAGACTGCTGTGTTTATTGCGTAAAAAGCACGATGGAAAACTAACAAAGCGTTAGCTGGTTGCTAATGTCAACAAAGCCTCGCTGGTTCTTGCTGCTGTGCTCCTCGTGCCAGTGATTTCAGTAAAATAAGTAAAAGAAAATATTCGGGGCTTCGTGTTTCTTATTGCTGTTTCTTCTCTGCAGTTTGCCACAGTCTACAAAGCCAGGGACAAACTGACCGACACCATAGTTGCCATTAAAAAGGTGAAAGAAATGAGCTATTTTAAGGCTTTACTGCTACAGTTTAAACTGTATGTTGATGTTCCGCAATAAACGCGTATTTTCTTATTTCTGTCAGATTAAAGTTGGCCACAGGACTGAGGCTAAAGATGGTAAGTGCTGGCTTATCACCTGCAGTATTTTTTATCAGTTTACTGCAGCTCATGCTCTTCTACTTTCTAATGTAATTTCTTCCAAATAGGTATAAATCGGACTGCTCTCAGAGAGATCAAACTGCTGCAGGAGCTGCATCATCCAAACATCATCGGGGTAGTTAAACATTCATCACGTATCTCCATAATCTTTTCTTACTGGTGTTGACTGTAAAGGGACAATGCTAATGTTTTTATATATAAATATTGTGAGAGTTCTGTTTTTTTGTTTTGTTTTTTTTTCTACCTAACTACACTAAAATTACTATTTATTGTGTGTTGCAGCTTTTGGATGCTTTTGGACATAAATCAAACATCAGTCTGGTGTTTGATTTCATGGAAACAGACCTGGAGGTGAGTCAAGACCTAATGGTCAGGGGTAAATACAAATGTGGAGGGATTTCATGCACAGCATTTTTACCTTTTAATGCACTTTCATTGAGTCAAAACGTATTCACATTCAGAGAAGTTAGTTTCAAAAACAATGGCCAGATGGCTGGAATGGATAGCAGCTCCCCACTTCCCTAATAATTTTTCTCAATTAGGGCTGCAACGATTCATCGAATAACTCAATTATAAAAAAGCATATATGCGTATATTTTGCTTCGATGCTTCGTTTTATGCACGAATCTGTAGCGCTCAGTTGTCACCATGTAAGTGCGAGCATTTCACCCACATTTGCGACTAAAAACAGACCTGCAATAGAAACATATCTAGGAGCAGCGGTGTGAATAAAACGTATTACAACATTAAGCCCAAGCAGCCCCCAGTTTTTCTAAAAAAATAACAAGACAACAGCAGCACTGATGATGATACTGTCACAGTTCAACGTGGAGTCTGTCTACACACATGGCAAAGAGGCGCAGCCGCTACCGTGACGGTGAGCTCAGGTGTAGTGAAAGAAAACGTTTTTCTAGCATTCAAAACGGCAGTGCTTATTATCACCATAAAAACCTTTACTGGGAAAAAGCTGACGGGAGTCCTTAATCAAACCACCTGATGAACAAGCTCCAACGTGAAGTAAAGCAAACTTTGTAGCTGCTCCCATCTCATCCACTCCATCAATAGAATACTCGATTATTAAAATAATCAATAGCTGCAGCCCTACTCTCAGTAATTACTAATAGAGCCCAAACGATTTATTGGTGGGCTTATATTGACTATTTGACGATCTACTGGTCACGTTGCATAGTTTGTCCACCACTCTGCAACTTCCTTGTTGGAAACACCAGCACAGTGTGAATGAGTAAATAAATACACATAACAAATGTTAGGGAAATCTTTTTATGTTTTGTGTGTTTAAAAGGTATAAAAAAAAAATATCAGTCGATACTGGGAATATTGGATTTTTAAATCCCCAAATAAATATCGGTATCGGTTGGGCACTATTTACTGATGTGAAGTTATATTCTAGACATTAATAATTTAACATTTGGAGCTTTTCAAGTCCCTAACAGAGTTTATCATGTACTTATATTGCCAAATTATAAACTTATTTTATTGTTAGAAACATCTTGCAGTCCAGTATTGCCTATAGGGTGCAGTATTGTATTTTTTTTTTTTTTTTTTTTTTTTTTTTTTTTTTTTTTTTTTTTTTTTTTTTTTAGACATCTGTAATGAAAGCATTCAGTTAACACCTGTTCTGTTATATCATGATCACAAGTGTATATACTGTAGTTCTCTGAGATAAATGTACAGCTTTTCAGATTGTTAGAAATGGTCAGTAGCGAATTGCAAGGCCTTTTCACTTTTGTGAAAATGTGACTGAAAATATTTCCTTACTACAAAGTCCTTGGAGGAATACGTTTGCTTATTTTTCACCTCAGTTTATAATAAGTCAGTGTTGGGATGCAGTGGACAGATGTTGGCAGACATGTATGTAACACTTTCTAATAAAATAAATGTGGAAATGAATTTAGAGCCTTGACTTTCTGGATTGTTTATCACACTCACCATAAAAAATTCAAGTCGCTTATTAGAAGTTGTTTGCTAAATTGAAAGTAGGCCCAATTTATTACCTTGAAATTATGCTTATGTAATTTGTGCCATAGAGTATGGTGTTATACCTGTTGTAGACTAAAATTGTTTTTTTTTTTTTTTTTTTTAATTTTTTTGAAAATTTTTTTTTTTTTTTTTTTTTTTAATTTTTCCCCTTTTT
>VUQS01019375.1:3055-24456 GCA_015108495.1 Heterochromis multidens
AAATATGAATATTCTTTGCTGGAAATGTAACAGTGATATTTACTCAAATATTCATAGTGAATAGGCTGCATGAGTAACAAATGATTGTGTGCCCAGCTGCAGACTGCCTGACTCCATAGGTCCTGGAGAATTTTCCACAGACAGCATGTCAGGTACAGTAATTTCTACAGTCATTTTTCTTGCTCAGGTGTGTTTCTCCCATGTGTATTAATTAATACTGCTGTTGAATCGTTGCTGTGACCTCCCACGGTTTTGTTTTCAGAGCTGTGATGAGGGACTAGTTGGATGATAATAATAAGCTAATCCCATTTGTACTTCTTTGTCATGTTCTTGATGTTTGCCAAAAAGGTACACAGGGCTAGACTCATACACACAAACCAGTAAACGACCAATTTATAGATATAGGTCAGCATCTGACCTATATAAGATTTGTTTTGAAATGCGATGCTACGAACAATGATGATGATTGGATAGAATAACTATTCTTATTAACAAATGTTTAATATCTGAGATAAACTGGAATACATTCTTTTGGCAGCACCTGCTAAGGCAGTTTTATACAGTTTTATAGATGTTTGCATAGGTTTGGGCAGGTTTCCATATTTAACTGACTTTTGAATTGAAAGTACAACCACATGAAGAAACCATTCTTAAAATGCTAATGCACTCATATTTTTGTATTCCCTTAAATTCAAAACAAACAACATCAGTAACTGTGGCATGTGCAACATGCAGAGAGCTGGTAAAGAGGGTTTTTTTTTTCCCCCTCTCACTTTATTACCTCATGGACTGAGATATTCATGTTCAAGTCAGGTGATTGTGCAGGCCATCAAACAAGCTTAAGCTTGTGTTACATTTATGGTGAAGTTTCAGGTCCAGTTAATTATCTTTTCAGTTTGACTTGACTGATTGGACATCCAGAGTTTGCTGATACTTAGTGGAATCCATTCTTCGCTCTGTTCATGCAGTTTTTCTAGTGGCAAAGTGCTCCTTTTTTAATGCAAACATACTTTCAGTGATTATGTAATCTGGGAGCCCATCTATCTGCTATCTGTTGGCTTAGCCTTTGGGGACAGTGGCCAATGTTTTGGGGCTTCCGCTGTAGCCAGATATTTGGATAACAGATATTGAGTTGAAGCCTTCCTGTTCCCTGCCCCGGTCATTGTTTACCAATGTAGAGAAACTGTAAATAATCTAATCAAAAAGCTAGATCACTGTGAGACAAGAGCTGATGGGTTAGAGATAGCATTACATCCAGAATCCTACAGATTCTTCATGTTCCTATGCAGAAATCTCTTTATAAAAAATGATCATCTGTTCACTGTACTTATTTCCAAAGCTATAATAATACTTTCTTGTAGGCCCTGTTGGTGCATCAACACCAGTAAAGCCAGTGAAGAGGGAACAGTGCACCCCAAGCTAAACCATTGCAAATTAAGTATGCATTAATATGGGCTGAACATTAATATCAGCCTTGTTAACTAAATAAATAACATGACATTTGCCTTTGGCAGTGACCAGTGTTTATCTGAAGGTCACATGTGCTGGCTCTGTGCTCAAAAATAGTCTATTAAAGAGCTGAAAGGCACAAAAGAATTTAGCAATCAGTGCATACATGTATCTCCAAATTGGAGTTTTGCTTGTCCTTTCTGTCCAGAAGTTTTTATTTTGTCAGAAAGCTTTTCTCTTCCAGGGCTCTTCTTGACTCCCACAGTTCCCCTTAACTGCCATTTCTTAATGACAATTCAGACAGAGGAAATTGCATGTTGAAAGCACTTTGATATCTTTTTTTAGCCTTCCCCTGCTATGTAGGCATCAATTAACTTCATTTCACATCTCCAATCAGTTTTAGACGAGTCCTTAGTTGTTGAGTGTTTGTGAGTCAGAGGATTTATCAAGTTTTGGAGTGGCCCGCTTTACTAATAACAAATCTATTAAGGCCTATTAAATGAATGAGTGAAAGTTCTTATAAATATAGTGAAATAGTGATATTTCATTTGAAAAAATATAAATTCATGAAGTAAACAGTGCATTAATATATTAAGAAGGCTCCTTTAATATTTGTTTGCTGCAGGAGTTTTATTTACTTCATTTAATTTAAAAAATCAGTGTAATGTGTTCTAGCTAACGACAGACAGAGAAAAATATAAATTCTTTGAAATAGTGTTTTATTGGTGATTATTTTTTAGAAGAACAACTGGGATAGCAGAATGCAGGACAATAAGGCCCATCCTGAAGTATATTTTTGGATACACTCCAGAAAATACATCAGGTTGGGACCAAACCAGACTGTGCATGTGTGAGAACAGCTATTGATTTAAGGCCAATGAATGCCACTGTAGAGCTCTAAAGCTACAGTATGTTTTCATTGAATACACTAGTATACAGTGAAGGCAACAGGGATCAAAGTAACTTCTCTGAAATTTAGAAATAATTTATACATAAACAAGCAAGTAGTACTTTAAGAGTAACGTGTGATGGAGCCTTTCCTGTCAGTCAGCAGCAAACGATGAATCAGGAGTTTGTGTTGTGAAATTTGTGTAGTGTTACATGATCAGCTGTAAGCTGTTTCAACTGGTCTAAACAGGGCAGCTCTCGGGGAGCTCTTTCACCTCTGATGTCTGTGCAGTGAAAAACACGACTCCTTTCTCTTTCTCTTATCTCTCCAACATAAACAGAGTGAGGATAAATGTGAAAGCAGCGAGTATGAGTTATTCTTGTAAGCAGGAGAGATTCTTTAAGCTATGCACCCTATCCTGCAGTTGTGACTCATTTTAGTAAAACTGCCTTCTTGTTGTTTTTACAGCTCCATCCTTCCCTGACAAAATGTCCCCTGTTAAAGCTCTCACCATGAAGGACTATGAGAATGTGAGTATTTTCAGGCAACTTTCTATTTTATATGTTGCATATAGGTTATCTAGTGACACTGTCTTCTTATAATAATTAGTGTATTTACAGCTTTTTACTAATACTTTCAAAAACTAAGCTGTCTGTATGAGGCAGTCTGCTTCACCCCTACACAACAAACAGGGTAATAACCTGATTCTCTGTCTGCTGAAAACCAAACCACATTGACCATTTAAGGAAATTTAGTGATGAAGTTTGTGTGTAAGAGGAGGAGGATTGAGGTGGGCTGAAGTCAATATTTCAGCATTTGATTGGAATGCTTGCTTGAAAATGTTGGGTTCATGCTGCCTGACTGGCTGCATGATTAGAGGTTTACAAAGGGGTTCAGACTTCTGACTCCTCCCTTTGACTGTCCACCCAACCCCCATTACCAGATGTATGCTGTTCTGAGCCCGGAGCACAATGATGCACAGTCTACTTCACACACATCAGAATTTAAAAAATAACTAAACACATGGCCCCTTTCTGTCGTGTAAACATGTGAGGCGGCTTTTCTCCATCAATAAAGGGCTCATATTTCTTCTTTGAGCCTAATTATTTCCTCCGACCTTGTTTTCTTTTCATTTAAACTAAATCAAGGAAATGCATCAACTTAAATGAAAGCTGGATGATATTTTAATGCAAATTTTCATCCCAAGTGTTATTTGTTCATTTGTATAACTGCATATTAATATTTTTTACATTGATCCCCAGCAAATCACAGCTCTGAAGAAAGAGAACTTTAACCTGAAGCTGCGCATTTACTTCATGGAGGAGCGCATGCAGCAGAAATGTGATGACTCCACCGAGGACATATTCAGAACGGTGTCGTATTTATTTTAGTATTACAAAATGTGCATTACTCTGAATGTCTTACATTTGCCTGACACCACTCCCTGCAAAGTTTCATGTGACTCAGTGTTTCCCCACATGTAAATGAGATCACAACATGAGCAACAACAGCTGGATTTTATTCAACCAGCATCCCACATTTATGATGTTGGAACAGCAGTCCTGCCTTTTTATTGTGGCAGCTTTGTTTGAGTGATGGTTGTCATTTAAGAAAGTCATCTTTATGTAGACACTTGAAGCGAGAGCTTCCCCTACCTGTTCTTGTGCTTTTGTGTTTGAAATTGATCCAGATGTGAAGTTTTTACTTAAATGTTGTCTCTTTATAGAATATTGAGCTGAAGGTGGAGTTGGAGTCTATGAAGAGAGAGCTGGCAGAGAAACAAGAATTACTCGTGTCTGCGTCGTATGTGTCATTCTTTAATTCAGTTTCTGCTAAAGTCACATATCAGGCTTTTCAGACATACACAAATGGCAGAAAGGGCTAATGAGTGCCCAGCGTTTAAAAATATGTAGGCAGACAAACTTAATCTTGTCTGTGAATGTTTTTCAGTAAAGCGTTGGAGAGTCTGGCTGGTAGAGAATCGGGAGAACCCCAGCGTGTGAAAGAGCAAGCTCAGAGGGAGATGGATGCACTCAGAGACGCATTTAACAAGAGGATAGCTGACCTAGAACTGGTGAGTGGTATTACAATGCTTATTTTCAAATACTTATTTGCCACTGGTAATAAATAACTTTACTGTACTCCTTGGGAGCAGTCATTTTTATCCCTAATAAATAGATTTCTCTTGCTCTCAAAAATCCTGATATTGGAGTTCAGTGTGTATTTTTTTGGTTCAATGCTCATATTAGTCAAATTGTGTCCATGTCTATTGTTAGTTTCACTTGCTTTGGTGATAAATGTGTTGTTGTTTGTTTTTTGGTGTTTTTGCATCATGTCAGTGTTTACGAACAGCAGAGGAAGAGGTTGAAAAGATGGCAGCCATCGCTGAGCAGGAGAAACTTAAGAATATAAACATGGAGAAGCAGCTCCAAACCCTGGGTCCACCTAGCACCTTAACCACTGTTCCAGTCTCCAGCCCCATCCAAGATCTGCAGCAGGCTCTGCAGGAGAAAGACAAGTAGGGACAAAGAAAATAAATACTGGCAATCTATATATACAAAAAATATATTTTTGTAGAAAGACCTAAGCATTTTCAATATTTTCTATGCATCCCAGTATCATTGAGCAGCTGAAGATCACTTTAAAGAACCAGGAAGCTGTGATTCACCAGAGAAACAACAGAGACCAGCAGACAGATGCTCCGTCAGCTGACAGTGTTAAACAGCTATCTGATCTCATAGCTGAGAAAGATCAAGAGCTTAAGGTGTGAATTTTACATGTTCATAAAGATGTGAAACATAAGAGGTCTCTCTCAGTGTTACCTCAGAGTTCAGTTGCTTACAGGTTTTGTGTATGTATTAAATTTTTGTCACTTCCAGTCTCTAAATAATAGGCTCTTTTATATATGTTTTAACTTGGTTTCTGCACTGCTTTCAATATGAAGGAGCATTAAAGTGAACTCTAACTGTTTTCCAGGCACTGAGGGATGAGCTTGATAGAAAGAGAGACGAAACACAGCCAGACCATCAGGTTGGTGCTATTTTGATATAGTTGCTGTAAAACTTTCTGACATGTCATTAAACTAAACTATTGCTACAACACACCAAAGATCCCTGGTTTGAAACCTAGCCTCAGGGGGGTCCTAGCATCAGGAATGGCATCCGGCATAAAAATCTGTGCCAAATCAAAACATGCAGATTTACCATGACTCTTAAAATAACATTTGAATAAATCTGGACTGTAGTTTTTTTTAGTCAGTTAATCTTTTATCTCTGTGTCTATATTCTGTAATCATTCTGTGGGTTTTGTGACCAAATATTGTTACAGACATACTTAAAATTAAATACTGTAATAAAGTGATGTATTTTAATGTTTTATAGATGTTAAATATCATATTATATATCCATTTAGAAATAGTCATTGCATAGAGAAAATGTGTTCCCATATGAAAGTGATCACCACAGCATTATGCAGGCTGTTGGTAAAAGTACTGTGTTGCTGACGTTTAAAATAGAAAGCTGTTAGCTGGGCAGTGTCCATGGTTGCTCTTTAGGCCTTGGCGTAAGACTCGGGTCATAGGGTTAAGGCCAGATTAGTTTGCTGTCTGAAGACGGTCCCTCTGAGGGTTGTTATTGGCTTTCTTTCTTTAGTAAGTGGAAAAATGGTGTAGGCAGGAGGTGTTCATGAAATGTGGCTTAACAGTTGAATGTGCTGCATGTGTTGTGAAGGATTTTGCAAGACTGGGAAAAATGTGTTTACCAGGGATGTCATTGGCCTTTCCAGGATACAAATGTAATGGAATATTGCAAAGGTAATGGTCACCAGAAAGCACTCTGTAATCTTAAAGTGGATTCTTCCATGTACTGCCAGGAAGGATCAACTCTATCAGAGTGATTGGCTGGTACCATCACTACCTGCTTGAGGTCAGCTTTTGTACCTGATCCCCCTTTTTTTTTAGGGTATTTGGGAGAACGTTTTCTAGAGATGATCTGGCATGGGCCCTAACACAGGTCACTGAAGCAGTCCTAGAGGATTTGTTGATTTGATTGCATGCATGAGGGAGAGTGGGATAGAGGCGGGAGCAGGGATTATTGAGGCTTAGGGCTTACTGTGCTTTGCACTCAGTCTTTCTCCTCTGTGCTTCGCTTGCTGGTGTATTGAGAGAAAATGATAGATGGCTGTTCTCTGTCTGGCGAGCTGATGGTTATTAAGTCACTAGACAGTTGGTGTGTCAGTGACAGATTTCTTGGACTCAGTTTAAGTGGGTAAGTGTGGAAGATCTAGGGTGCCATGAGGGACCCATGTCGCATATGTGGTGTCCGTTTAGTGGGAAGCCAGTGTCGCTGGATCTTCAGCTCATCGGGAAAGAGGAAGCTACAAGTCATCCTGTCCCATGTGCTGGGTAGGGAGGTGTCTCGTGATGGTCGTGGAGAGTTCCTCTGTGGAAAATGTGTGTTCCGGTTGGAGAAGGTTGTGCAGTTTGATATAAACATCAGCAAACTGCAAGAGGAACATGGCAATCAGATCCAGAAGCTGCAAGCAGAGAAGGAACACCTTATCCAGTGCATTGTGCACATCTACAACAAAAACAACCCAGAGAGCATCGAGAGGGGAAAGACGAGCTCCAAGACTCTGCTCAGTTCCTCTGGGATTGGCAGTCCTGATGATGAGGCTGCATGTCAGCTGGCTCATGAAGGACTGCAGTTCAGGGAAAGTGGTTATGTGGAGAATCGCATGAGAAGGTGTGTGAGTCTGGATAGGATCGTCAGTAAAGGGGCATTCCCTGGGCGCTTGGGCTTAAGGAACAGCAGGCTGGGATCAGGGGCAGGGCTGGATGGCACTATGAAAATTTTTGGGCTCCGGGGCACACGCCACCGTTCTCAGAGCATGTACCTTGACCTGATTCAACGTAAGGGCACCTTGCCTAGACCTGGATTCAGCGGCCGCTCCACATCGCTGCAGTCACTGAATCGAGACTTTTCTTCAGACACCCCTACAGACCCTCCACTCAAACGAAAACTGAGAGAGGCCAGGGTGTTTTTTGCAGGATATGGAGCCACTGATGACTTGGGAGGAAAGGCTCAGGCCAGAGCACTACTCCAAAGATCCTCAAATCAGCCTTCAGTGATCTCTGACCTGATCCAGCTTCTGCGCTGCATCTCAAAGCAGCAGGTGTCTGCCCCAGCAGGAAGTCACATCCCTGTCCTGAAGAGGTTAAATGCTGGCTCTCTCAGCACCCGAGCCAAGCGCAGACATAGAGAGGCAGAACTGAAGTCTCTGCATGACCTTTCAGAGGAATTTGATGATGAATACACTCCTGTCAGAGTGAAGGTAGTTCATTTCAGTAATCCCACCTAGGCAAACCACTGTAGTACTGGTAATAACCTATGCCAGGCAGCTTTGTTGCTAAACATAATTCCCTAATTAATTTCTCCTGTTCTGTTGTTTGTGTCTTCTCTGGATTTGCTGAAAAGAAGAGTGAAGTTAATCAGTTGGAGTCGATCAATAAGCTGCTGACGGGGGAGCTGAACCTGGTTAAAAGCACCAATGAGAATCTGGCAAAAACCCTGGAGGATTCCCAGAATCAAAACAAGGTACATGGAGATAACATGTTCCTCTGTTAAATAGTTTTGAATTTTATTGGTGTATTACTCAGTTTGAAATCACTTATTACTTCATATAAACAGACCCTGTCAGTGAAGTTGGAGGAGAAGGAGAATGAACTAAACTCTGAAAAGAAAAATGCTCTAAAGCGAGATAAAACCATTCAGGGGCTTACTCAAGTCCTCAGGGAAAAGGAAAAAGAGGTAAGATGTATACATTTATTCAGAGTTAATTTACTGCTTATGTTATTATTGTCATTGTATCTCTTCTCTGTATTATGCAAAGCTTCAAGCCCAACCTATCTGTCTCTGTATTGCACAGATTGGTGAGCTGTGTCATGAGATCGAGGACAGAGATGATGCTTTGGCCAAAGCCAGAGAGGCAGCACATAAAGCCCAACTGCAGAAATACCAGGTATGTTATATGCACCTTTCATATAGAACCAAATGTTATACAGAGACATTCCTCATAATAATGTTACCAGAATGTGGCTCCTTGCTTTGTATGTGCCTGTACATTCATATGCTACAAAAGATAACAGATAAAAGTCAGTGGGTTTTTTTTTTCCTTCAGGGAGCAGAGGAACACCAAAATCTGTTAATGGAAAAGCAAACAGAGTTGGCCCAACTCCAGGGGGAACACCACACCAAGGTGCTGGAAGCCCAGAAACTACAGCGTGCACTGGATAGGAAGGACCAAGAGCTGGCTGACTTGCAGCAGGCAAAGGATCAGCTTGAGGTGGAACTGGATGACCTGCAACAACAGAAGAAGAAAGGAGACAAAGCACTGAATGTAAGATAAGAGGAGGACAGGGCCTGTCTAGTGAATATATCAAGAGAAACTTTATTACAATATCCACAACAAAGTCATTGGGCATTCTAAATCCTCTTTTATCCTCTTTTTTTTATTATCTGTCTCTGTATAAATATTGGCTTTGGTGTGACGACATTATCATTTCCTCCACCAGGATCTAAACAATCAGCTCAAAAAGCTGAGTGGGGAGATTGGGGAAAGGGAGAGTGCTCTGGAGCAGCAGTACCAGGAGCTGCTGGACCAAACCAAAAGAAAGTTGCAGGCCCATGAGGTCACCATCCAGCGACTCACATCCACCTTGGATGATAAAGAGCAGCAGCTACAGGTGACACATCAATACCTAACATATGCAGGCAAATTTTAGTTCAAAAGATAAAAAAATGAGTTCCTCCCTTTGGAACTGTTGGGCATCACCACATTTATAAACCCACCAAGAGAGTGAACTCTCACACTGCATTGTAAAAATGAGATGGCAGAGTGCAATAAGGACTTTTCCTCTTGTTCCTCCCAAAAAGCAAAGAAGGAAAAAAAGGCAAAACATTTTATGTATTTTACTTACCTAATATATGTGCAAACGTTGAATTTTAGCTCAGTGAGAAAGTCTGCCGCTGTTTTACTCCTCTCCTCTGCTCTCTGTTTCACTGTGTGTCTCCTCTGCTTCACAGAGCCACCCACACATGGTAAAACAGAGAGCAGCAAGACAGCACTAAAGGCTGTCAGTTGATTTATAGGCGTCATGAAAACAAGCAGGGCCAAAGAGACGTTGGTGCTCCAGTGTGACATCCAGCTCTTCTGAGTGTGGTGTATTTAGTAACATTGTTTTTATGTGTTTATCAGGAGTACATAAACATGGTCAGAGACTTTGAGCAGAGCAAAAGTCCAGGAGGTAACGACAGTATTCTTTCCAAACTGCGGCAAAGGTTGAAAGAAAAGGAGAAGGCTCTGGAGGTGGGTATTCCTTTAGTGCGATCTTTTAACCATGGTGACTGCGACTGGTTTCTGACATATTTGTGTGTTCTCTGACAGCAAGCACTAGATGAGAAATTTGCTGCTATTGAAGAAAAAGACAATGAGATTCACCACCTGCAGCTGTCGCTAAGGGAAAAGGAAAGAGACCTAGAAAGACTCAACAACTTGCTTTCTCATAACGAAGAAACCATCAATGTAAGTGTCAGAAACTCCAATAATTGGTAATTAAGCAGTTGTGGGTCTGGACTTCTGTGTTGTGCATATGCCTACCTACTTCTCTTTCCAGAATTTTGACAGTCTGATTAAGGAGAAGGATGCAGAGCTGCAGCATCTTGCAAGCACCCTAAAGAACCTACAAAGAGCCAAGCAAGATGTGGAAGATAACCTGAACAGATCACTGAGGGAGAAGGACTCCATCATCAGCCAGCTGCAACTCTCCCTGGAGGGCAAGACAAAGGATATGGAGGTTGGTTGATAAAGAGTCACCCTCACACAACCTCTATCTCCATTTATCCGTGTTCCTCATAGTTTTCACCATCCTGACTTATGCCATTTATGTTTTAATGCTGCTGATTTTTTTTTTTTTCCTTTCTAACTTTGACAACCTTTGTTTGTAGCAAATGGCTGAATCGTTGCTGAACCAGTCACAGAGTCATTCACGTGATCTGGCTGAACAGATGGGCCAAAGGTTAAAGGTCACAGAAGCCATGTTGGCTGAGGCTGTTAAGGCCAGGGAAAGACTGGTTGCTGACAATGAGAGTGCCGTAGAAGGGCTGTTGGCTACAATTAGCAGCAAAGACCAACTTCTCAAGGTCAGCATTTCATTATGACAACAGAGAAACTTTGTCGCAACACAGAACAGGGCAGAATGTAGTCAAATATCACTAACACCTATTACTTTGACTCTCTGTCGTCCCCAGGAGTCTGCTGAGCACTACAACCGCATGTTGTCTGAGCGCACTCAGGAGATTCAGGAACTGAAGAAGCAGCTGTCTGACAGGCAGCAGCAGCTTTCCACTGTTGAGAAGCAAAGCTCCTCAACAGCCCAGGAGAGTTATTTAGAGACGGCGCAGCTCAAAGCCCTGCTTGCTGAAAAAGACAGCCTCATTAACGTAAGATCCTGTGGGATACGTCACAGCCGTTCAGCTGTAAAATGTCTTAGAGAAGCTTAAAAAGTAGAGGAAATCAAACACTCCCAAAGAGAATAACACATTCTGTTCTTCACTTATATGCCCTGTCTTGAAAAAAGTTTAAGATATGGCCTGTACACGTTTGCGTGTTCTAACTTGACATCTTTATAAATTGGCAGAATCTTCTCCAGCGTGGTCAGGAGAGAGATCAATTTCTGGCAGAGATGAGGCAGAAAGCAGAGCCAGATCAAGTGTTGGAGCTCAGACAAACTATTCAGATCATGCAAGAGAAGTTGGATGAGAGGGAAGGTAAGGGATTTAGACCTGTAAAACCCTCACACCGGATATTTAAAGATAGACTGCATGTAGGTCCTACATTTGATTCTGTTTTGTCTGTGCTGAAGTTGAGCTGTCCAGGAGAAACAGCGAGGATAACCAGGAGAACAATCCACTCTCCAAGAAAACTGTGGTCATCCTGAAGAAGGAGCTGGCACAGAAAACAGAAGCACTGAACAGAGCACTGAAAAGGGAAAATGAACTGAAGGTCAGTGAGTTAGAAGCATTTTATTAATCTATAATTAGGATACAATGCTTAAAAGTGTTAATTGTAATGCCCTACATCCTAATTTCTAGATTTCATTGGCTGAGCTTCAGTCAACGCTGTCTGAGCTGGAGGGTCACAGTGAAGGTCAGGCCGCTAATATTGAGTCCCTGACTGCAACTCTAAAGACCAAGGATGAGATTATCAGTGTAAGGACATCACAGCATCAAAGTTGTGTCACTAAGTAAAGGAGCTTCTCTTCTGATGTTTAACTTTTGACTTTGAGCAGGTTCTCCAGCAGCACCTCAGTCAGAGAGGTGACACTCGGCCTGATCATACCCAGGATCACGTCATTGTCTCTGGAATGGAGAGCTCCCTACCTGTGCTTCCTCAGAGAGAGAGTACTATGATAGGTGGAGACAGCCAGCAGGAAGTAAAGATTGCCTACTTTTTCAAATTTTAAAACAAAAAATTACTCTCAATGCTTTGTCTTGAAGATGGTTTCTATTCTGTCCTCAGGCCTTGCCCAACCTCACAGCTTTGCTACAGGAGCATGATGCTCTGAACAGAGCCCTGAGAGCTGAACAACAGCTCTATTCCAGCCTGGTCAAGACTGTGAAAGAGCAGGACAGGTAGTGATGTGCAGCAGTTGCTTTAATGCAAAAAGGAAAAAAAAATGCTTTGAGCTAATAGACTTATTTGATGATTTGCAGTGCCCAGCGTCTCCATGCTCTGCAGTTGGAGCTGACAGCAGTGCAGCTTCTCAGGCAGCAGCTAGAAGAGAGCATCAAAACTAATGAGGAGTTAAGGGATGACTTGGAGAGAGAGATACACAGAGCCAAACTCAGAGAAGGTGCAGTGCAAACACACTTGGTTGTAGATGAGGATGGTGACTGAATGAGGGAAAAGAAATAAAGAAATTAGAAAGGAGGGAATGAGTGCTTATTATCATTTATCTTGGTTAAAGAGGTAGAAAAGATAACTCATTACAAACGGGAACAGTGTCACACCAGTCATCTTTGTCTAGTATGTTTACTCCAAGAGTACCTCCTGCTGACAAGCTTATGTCCCTTTTTTGTCTGTGTTGTTATTCAGTATGCACACCTGGTCCCTCTACTTTTCATCTTTGTGTACTTTCTTTTGTGTACTTTCTGTCCACTGCTCTTTATGTCATCACCCACTTATCTGCATGTTTTTGTCTATAACACAGTTGCTCCCCATTTCACTGTCTCTCTGTAAATGTATTGATTTCACACCTATCTGCACCTGTCTTTCCTTCATAAAAAATAAATAAAGGTCCGTCTTCTCTGTCTCTCACTTTTAACATGCTGCTTGTTTGTTTTGTTTTGTCCCTTTGAAACATTTGGTTGTTTTTTGATTGCATCACTTTTCTAACACTCCTTTGGTTATTAATCCAACCCATCCTCCCATCTGTCACATGAATAAGATTTAGATGCATCGTTATGCTATTATATAATAACTTTAATAAAGGATACTGATGTGCAGAGTACCCCATTAAAACAGCAATTCTCCAGAAATAGACTCTAATCCAAAAAGTCTTAAATTTATTATCCTCTGATGTCATATAGTTAATGTAATTCAGCACAGTTTGTCCTTCAGATTTCTTTGGACATTAATGCCCGGCCTTAAAACAGATTAAAAGTGTCACTTTGTGCCGATATCTGAGCCAAATAACTTGAGTGTCTGTTCACTTGACATGTGCACTCATGCGACCACACACGTGCATGCTCCTCCCCACACTCCTGCAGGGCCAGGTGTAAAAATAGGTCAGCTGTAAGTAACAGGGCCATAGC
Organism: Heterochromis multidens; assembly: GCA_015108495.1. NCBI lineage: Eukaryota > Metazoa > Chordata > Actinopteri > Cichliformes > Cichlidae > Heterochromis > Heterochromis multidens. Next base: position 16,265 of record VUQS01019375.1, read on the forward strand.
TCACATTCGCACTGACTTGCAAGATAGACGTAGCAGGATAATTACCACTAATTACATTTGCACACTTCATGTTTTGGTTATATAATCATTATAATTTGTGTGGAATGTGTGCACATGCTACAAGTTGACAAACGTATAGAAAAGCACAGTAATAATCATATTTTGTAATGGTGTATGTCTGTGGCTCTTCATTTTAGCTTCTCTGCATATCTTTGCATATCTGATTCAGATTTATTAGCAAGCAGAGATGCATTAACTGCATATTCTAAAGGTTCCGTTTTTTTTTTCTTCCAAATTTTGCATTCATAAGTTTTTTTTTTTGTTTTTTTTTTTACTCAGTTTGCTCAGCATTTTAATTACAGAACATTAGATTGGTACACATCATGAAAAATATGAAACTGAAAAGTATAATTGGTCTCTGCATTTTTGTTCGAAGGTGGATGTGCTGCTGTGTAAAACCTCACATTCGTGGCTGGTCTGTGTTTGTTTTTAAAGTTGTGTAAAAGAGCTGAAGTATACACCCTCTTAATGACATGTTTGACATAAGCACAAGAAGTCTTAAGTTAATGGTGAAGCATGGGAACTGCTGTAAAATGAGAAAGGAATACCTCATCGGTTTGTAACCATGTGTGTATCTGTTCAGGTATGGACCTGATTGATCCTAAAGAACTAGAGAGCATGAGACATCAGCTTGAAGATGCCCAGCGTTGGAATGCATCTCTGCAGGCTCGCTTAGGAGCAATTCAGAACCGTGGAGGAGGGGTTGGTGGAGCCAATGATGGAGGTAAGACTAGAAAAAGACACCAGATGTCATATACACAGTATATACAAACAACGTTAAGAGTTTATTTTTAATGCTTTTCAGGCGACTCTTTGAGTTTCATTGGAGATCAGACATCCTACATGAGTATCTGCGTGGGAGAGGGACTGGATAACAGCTTGTCTCAACTTTCTGCTCAGGAGCTCAGACAGAAGGTGTATCTTTTTGTTTCTTTTTGTCTCATGCTTATGTAGTGTCATGTTGAAGTTAGTGCGATAGATGTGTCACCATACTTATTGTAAAGCTCGGAATGTATAAAAATGAATTATTCTCTGGGATAAGGTGCTCGAGCTGCAAGATGATGTCAGCAGGCTGCAGACCTTAAACAATGAACTGCAGAGCCAGCTGTCACTGATGGAGAAGTCAGAGTGTGACGCTGACGACAAAGAAGACAAAGACCAGAAAAAACGGCTGCAAAGAGATGAGGTTGTACATAAAGTTATGGTGTCAAAGTTTTTGTTCCCTAAATCTTCTGAGAGAGGACATTTCTTGTCATTTATTAGTAGTATTTCTTTTAGAGTATGTCCACATTTAGTTGACAAATTTACTTATCAAATCATGAATCATTGTCTAACATCCTCCCTGTATTAGCTCCTTTCTAACCTTAGAACTTACAACCTAACCTCTGCTCTGTCTAGCTTGTTGCTAATTTCTCTTGCCTCTGTGGTACTAAATGTCTTAATTCTTTAACAAGTGTGTTTCTTGTCTGTAGTAGAAAGTACCCTCTTTCTCTCTCCTTCATCTTTCCTAATCAGTCCCTGTTTTATCTTTATCTCTGTGTCCCATAAAATGGTCTCTCCTCGCCATGCCACATTAGACACATCATGCCATTCTGCTGTTGCTGTGCAGTGTTTTATGGATTCTGTTCCCACATTAAGTTTTCTTTTACCGAGCCATGTGTGTCATACTCGCCTCCCATCCCATTACTCTAGCAGCTCAAGAAGACACAGGAGAAGCAGCCACTGGCTCATAGTAACAGGACACATCTCCCTGGTCAGGACAAAGAGAGCCAGACATGCAGTAAACTAGGACAGGTATGAAATAGAGGATCATTTAACAAATGAGTACTTGAGTACTATTTGAAGAGTTTGTGAATACGACTTTCTGACCAATCTCTTGTTTAGATGTTGTCGGAAAAGCTGTTGGATGATGAGAGCATGGACAGTGGCCTCAGCCAGAGTAGAGAGCGTGTTCAGTCGAGCAGTGACATCTTGGACACTGGGGTGGAATATTCTTCGGAGATGAAAGCAGATTTAATGGCACTTAAATCCCCATTAACTGATTTTGGGTCAACATCTGTCTCACACCTTAGGTAGGTCTTTCCTTCAGAGCCTACTCCTTATTTTCTCCTTTACTTGGCAGACAAAAGCCTGAACTGTATTCTAATCAAATATTTCTCATTACAGAGCGGAAATGCTTAAACTTAGATTGGAAAATGAGGAGTTGCGGGGTCTCCTGAAGGAACAAAAATCGACTGAGTGTAAAGAGAAAGAGAGCACCGATGCCTCAGGGAACAGCAGTGAAGGACAGGCTGATCTGAGAAAGAGTTTGGAAGCACTGCACACAGGAGATATAAAGGTCATGAAACTGTCAAAGAAAAGAGGGGGGAAGAAGTGCAGTGAGGTGTCAGATGGGGAGACCTCTGTTACCAATGTCAGCACTGCAGATGATGAGGAGAGTCCAAGAACTAATTGCCAGCCACACAGCAAGAGTGCAAAACAGCATTTCACAAGACATAGGGTGAGTTTTGTACTGCAAAAGAAATAAAAAGACACGTCACTCTTTCCCGCATGAAGTCTTTCAGGGGTTTTAATGTCTGTTGTTTGTATTTGTTTAAATTGTAGTCTGGTGTCAGATCTCGCCTTCCTGTGCCTGTGAGGCTGAGAGTGGAGTCTAGCGGCAGCAGCAGGCGGCCTGTAAGCTCTGAGTCCCTCAACACTGATGCACTTCAGCACCTTAATTCAGATGAAGTCTACTGGTCTGACCAGCATGTGCATACAGACTCCGACTCTCTCACGCCACTCCTGCACAGCACTTCCCCTTGCACCACCCTTATATACCCTAATCGTAGCTGTAGTCCAGTTGTGTCTGACAAGGGCTTTGAAGCCAGAACATCACTGTATCACACCCAAGCTGATTCTGCACTATACACTCAGCTGGAGCTTCTCCACCTGGAGTGCCAGGAGAAAGAGGCCCTGATCAACAAGCTGAGTGAGCAGCTTGTTGATTGGGAAGAGCTCCATGCGCAGCTCCAGGAAAAAGACAGACTTAACTGCCAGTATGTAGAGGCTTTACAAGCAGCAGAATCCACCATCGCTTACCTGACTGCCTGCAGTCTGGACAGCCAGGGTGGATTTGGTTTACACACAGATTCTGGTTCTGTGGGTTCTGACACATCTCTCCATAGTAGATGCATGGAGCTACAGAAAGCCCTACAGCAGAAAGAGCTGCTCAACAACCAACTTATAGAGCTTCTGAACATGACAGAAAAAGCCAACAGCTCTGCAGAAAGCCAAGAAAAGAATCCAGAAATCAGTGATCTTTGTCGAAGGATCGAGGGAGCTTTACAGCAGCTGCATACATCTTCAAAGGAAGAGAGCACCGGAGGAGTGCTTCAAGGTACTGAGGATTCTCTGCAGCATGAGCTGCAGCGACATGCAGACTCTTTGCAGGAGGCACTTTGGGAGCAGAATAGGCTCAGTGCAGAGCTGCAAGAAAAATTGAGGGCTGCAAATGGTGCTGCACAATATGGATACAGCAGTGACAGAGCAGCAGCAGGAGAGTCACTTAAAGAAAATGAGTCAAAGGAACACCATGGTGCAATGACAGGTCCTGGTAATACTAGTTTAAATCAAGAGGTGATTGAAGTTCTAAGGAACTGCTTTAGTGCAGCAGAGTCTGCTGTCGCCTCTTTAGCAGCGCACTGCACAAATTCTGGCTCCATGACTGCTGGCAGACCACAGATCAGCCCTAACTTGCAGATGAATTTAGACAAACTTCAGAGAGCCCTTCAAGAGAGGGAGCAACTTGGAGAACCTTCCAAACCCAGCAACAATCTGTCTACTGCTTCAACTGGAACAAAGGGACAAGATCTTCACCAGCATCTCCGTCTCCTCTGTGAGGTCTTCAATGATTACTCTCAGAGGTTATCTGAACTCCAGGCTTCCTTGCAAGAAGAGAGGGGCCACAGAATGGAGAGGGAGGCCCACAGGGCAGTGCAGGATGGCAAAGGGTTACCACCAAGTGTTCAGGTTGAACTGGAGACACTGCACAAGGCACTGAGGGAGAAGAAGAAGGCATGTAAAAGCTTGGAAGAGAAACTGGCCACTGCTCTTTCTAAGACATCCTCTCCTGAAATGGCAAAAAAAGGTAACATTTTGAGCAGATTTTATGTATGTGTGCTTGTGTGCAGCAATTCAAATGATTTTGTGATATTGCAGAAGCATATTCTATATTACAGTTTAAATCCCAGTTTGGCCAGGAACAACATAAAAGGGGAGAGACATTTTTGCACTCTTTGACTGATTTCTTCCTAACCAAACGTATATTGCTTCCAATGCCAGCTCCTGAGCAGGATGACAAAGGCGTGCAGGTGGATTTGCAGGACCTGGGTTACGAAACCAGTGGCAAGAGTGAGAACGATAGGGAAGAGAGCAGTAGCACAGGTAGACAGCCTTGAGACAGACTCTGCATGTCTGTCTGCTGAGTGGATACTAATCTCAAGTGTGGATAGATTCTCTTAATGTAGTATGTATGCATGAGGAGTGAACAAAGGCACACTGTCTCTGACTTTGTGAAATATTTTCTGTCTGGGTCTCCATAACCACACAGTCTTTTTTCTGGTTTTAACTGTGGATTTTTCTTCACTCTTGCCAAATTTGAATGGGCTGTCCCTATTCTGCATGTTTTCACTCTGAGGTTTGGGAATGTCTTTCGAACACTCATTAACTTCTTACCTCGATTTCTTGTCTTATTTTAGTTTGGCTGTATCTCAAATTACTTCTTTCCACACACGACACAATCTATTTATTTTCTACAACTTGTACTGGACTCCTTCCCATAGTTTTATGTTTCTGTGCTCCCTGTGTTGCCAGATATAGAGGTTGGGGTAAACCCTAGTTGCAGTGGCTCCAGCCTGCCTTCCCTGTTGAAACATGAACAGGCCAACTTCTCCTCTACTGAAAATTTGGACTCAACCTTCAGCACCCCGTACCCTAGTTCCCCAGCTCTCAGCTCAGCCAAGGTATTAATCTTATTATTTGCTTTTGTCTTATCTTATTCTTTTTTAGTTTATTCATTCTGTTGGTGTCAGCAGCTCCAAATCTGCTCCCCCAGCACACCACAGCAAAATATACTAGGGAATGATAGGAATTGTCCCTAATGTGGTTAACTCAGATACAGAGCTGTGTCTGCGAGCAGCAGTCCCACCTACCTGCTGTTCAAACCTTCTGTTTGCTGAGGGGCATCCAATCGGAAGAAAGGAGCTTTAACGGCTTGTTTCAGGCAGTGGATGAACTCAGGGGACCAAAGAGATTCAAAGATTTTAATTGTCAGTTTGCTATATGTACAGGATACACAGGAGAATCGAAATACTGTTTCTCGCTCATCTTAGTATAAAAGAAGAATTAAGAAAATTAAAAAACAGATAAAATGAAATTCTAGGGAATATATAAAAATCAAACCTATGTACAATAGTGGCAGTAGTGCAAATACAGTAACAGAGATTAACATGGACATATAATATAGATGTAAATAAATAAATAGAGACTTGTAAGATGTACATGGACAGTAGTGCAAATGACCAACAGCAGGAAGTGTGACAGTAGTGCAGATGGCTACAGTAAAGTGCCAAAGACAGTCAGCAGCATTAAAAGATTTTAATGTTTTGAGTCCTTGTGTACAACCAGCTAAGGTAAGGGAGTGTGTTATAGTCCAGGAATAGAGGGCAGAGGAGGGAGGTAGTGAATAGAGTTCAGCCTCCTGACTCCTGGTGAATAAAGCTGTTCAACAGTCTAGTAGAGCAATCCCAGAGCCTCCGGTACCTCCACCCTGAAGGCAGGAGGCTGAAGAGGGGGTGGGGTAACCAGCAATGCCGATGGCTCTGCGGGTGTTGAAAATGTCCATGAGGGAGGGCAGAGGGGCACCGATGATCTTGCTGACTATATAAAGCAACTCAAGAAGAGTCCAAGAAAAAATGCATGGAGCAAGAAATTAGCATAATAGGGTGTGTTTAAGACATTTACATACAGTAATCCCATTAATGTTATGTTTGTCAAACACAGTACTGATTTTAAACAACATTTGTCCTTTGTGAGAATGGAAAGTGTAGCAACAATGACTATAAGTTACAGCGTGTATTATGAGTTTGATTCCATTTAACAATAGTTTTCTCTTTTTAAAAAAAAAATTTTTTTAACCTTCTTTTTGTATTATTTTTAGGTGAGTCTGAAAGGTTTGCAGGTCTATAGTGAGTACGGTGTTTCTGAGGATCCTCTCCAGCTTCAGGGACAAGTCAGAGAGCTAAAGGTCCAGCTGGAGAACCAGACCAAACTTATTCTCCAAATGCAAAGCCTTCTGCGCAGGAGCTCCCTCTCCAGTGACTTAGTCACCAACAGCATGGACCCATCTATTATCAGGGATCAAGAGGGCACACACAAAGAGGAGCACAGCCAAGATAGCAGCTACAGAAGTGGGCAACTAAGGGAGAAGAAGGTAGAGGAGAACCAGGCAATGAAGGATAAAAGCAGCCGGTTGAATATGGAACTAGAAAGAGAGAGGACACTGAACAGAAGCACTAGTGAACAACTACAGCAGACCCGCAGCCGCTCTACATCACCTGCTAGGTTAACTATCTTTTAAGTGTTTCATTAGTATACTGTTTTTACTTCTTCTTTTTTTTTTTTTTTTGCCCCCACAAATTCACTCATTGTGTCTTCTCCACAGACTGGACTCCCTTGTGAAGTCGCAGGCCAGAGAGTTGTCGCAACTGAGGCAGCAGATCAAGGAGAGCCGCAGGCTGGGAGTCCTGCACCGTCGGCAGCTGGAAGAGCTGAATCAGGCCTTCAAAGAGCTGCTGCAGGCTGAAAAAGTTGACTGCTACATGGGAGAGGTGGTGAAAGAGCAGCTGGATAAGAGCCTGAACATTCTGGAGAAACTGGAGGGACGGCTGGACAAAGGTAGCTGCTGCCTTCATCGTAATTGTATTAATTGTTATTAATTTCCCTGCACAAACACCATTTATTACTTTGCATTATTAGATTCATGATGAGGTATTGTTCACATGGACATCTGCCATCACCACAGACACGTATTTGTTATTTTACAGCAGTACTTACTAGTAAGTTTGGAGGATGTATGTTGGTGCCCTTGTAGTATAATGGTTGAAGGAGACAAGTATGTCTCCTCCAGCTCTTCTGCAAGTGGCAGAATGGTTGGTGGAGGTGAAGGTGTAGATACAGCAAAGCCATTTTAAAGCGTGAAGGGCATTATTTTAATGGAATTAGATGACTTGATAAAATCATTGATAAACTGACTGATGATTTTCTTCATTATCTAAGAGTAGTTTTAAAAGCAGCCGTTAAGTCATATTAAAACAGTACTTATCGTTGGGCACAAATGACTTGATGCTCTAACAAAGAGAAAGCAGAAGCCATCAGAAAAGAGAAATGAACACAGTCATTTGTAACTGATTTGTACAGACAGGTCCATGACAGCATCTTTTTCTGTCTTGTAGGAGAGACTCATCTGGATAATGAGGATGTGGCAGCTCTTGAACTGTCTCGCAGGTACAACTCATACATTATTTATTATTTTTAGTGTATGCAACTGTGGGTAAAACATCTATCACTGTCATGTTATGAGAAACCAGTTTTTAAAGTAATTGGTATTTACTTTTGTGTCTTTCGAGTGACCTAGACTATAGTCCCTTTTGAGTCTTTTGTTAAGGTCACATGTGCGACTGTATTTTTGGGTCATTAGCTGAGCTGTTTGAGATGTTTGTTTCATTATGACCCTTTTAAAGCTGCCCCCAGCTATTTGCATTATGACCCTGGGCTGTGCATGTGGGTTGTTGATTTTGAATAGTGTCCTGCTGTTGACCTATTTTGTTTCTGTGTCAACCAGAAGTAAATTAAGGTTATACTGCCTCTCACTGGGTCAGTTGTGTCACTCAGTATTCCCCATACTTTCAGTTTCACATGATAACAATCTTATATTTTGACTTTTTTACATTTTTATCAGCAGGAAATACATTATGTGAGAGATCCAGGAGCAGTTAATATAACAATAATAATTGTAGACTTGGATGTGGTTGGATGTGGCAGTATCATAGGTTTTTTTTTTTTTTTTTTTGGTACAAAAAAAATTTTTTTTT
>VUQS01019377.1:24028-34535 GCA_015108495.1 Heterochromis multidens
AGCTCAAAAAAAGGAAAAAAAAAAAAAAAAAAAATACCGTGGGGATACATCAAAGCGGACTCAGAAGGCTTTTTACATTTCTTTCTATCACCCTCCACGGTCCACGGCTGGTATGTTTTTGTGATGTTGGGTGAAGAGGAGAAGGGAGAGTCCCTCAGCAGCCGTAATTGGTGAGGTAGCAGTCGGGTTGAGATATGTAGTGTGAGCAGAAGCAGTGAAGAACACCTCCACATTGAATGTTCAAAATCAACAGTGTATCATACAATTTTTTGTTTGACTTTATTTTGTTCGTTCACTCTCTGAAAATGAGACTGCATCTCTAATATGTCAGTGGAATATGCTCACAGGAGAGATAATAGTGTCTCATCCCTTGAAATAAACGACACCATCCCCGTCTGACACCTACAACATTAAGGCTATACAATCTAGATCAAAGTCCCTACGAGACCCGGGAGGCACCTGCATGCTTCTGATTCATATTGAGTAGGACTGCTGTCTGGCCATATCAAAGCCTTTACATTGGCAATGCACTTTACTCTCCTCTTCTTTTTCTACATGTATGGACAGGAATGTGAGGAGAGAAAGAGAGAAAAAGAGGAGAGACATATGCACAAGGCAAAAACAGTGTTTCATTGGGAAAGAAATTTACAAAAAGAGTGGCACAAGTGTTAATTTTGAACCATGCTGATGTGTTTATTAACATATTCCTCAAACTTACAAATTATTAGGAAATAGATGACTGTTGGTCTGTCTGTCCTTTCGTCTGTCCGTCTGTCTGGTCATAGAAGTTTATGTCTCCCCTGTTTGAATGAGGCCAAACACTGTTTGCTACACAGCAGATCTCTCTTCTGTATTTATAGGTGCTTGACTTGTTCTCATCTGTGTAAAAGCTGGTCTGGAAGCAGACGTCCGTCAGTATTAAATTATCTCAGACACAGACTCACCAGGAATAAAAGCTTATATGTTTAAGGGAAAGTCAAGACATATACGGTTTGGAGACAGTTCTAACCGTTACATATGTCCCACAACTAAACTGTTAATTTATTCATTTGTATGCACATGCAGATTCCTTTGCAGATATTGATAAGCAAATTGAATGATAAAACATAAATTTGACACTCAAAACACTAACAAGTAATAACAGAAACACAGATAAAAATTCTCTTTGTGCTGGCTCTTGAGTTTCTTCAGGCTGATCCAGGCTCCTCTTGGTAATCTACTCAGTCCAGCTTTGCCTGCTATCAACCTAGTTACTGACCCCAGATGTGTTGTCAGCCTGTTCTCCCACTGCCTGGCCTGCATGTCAGAGGGATTACCGATAGTCCCCCACATTCAGGGCTGATGCTTTAGCATCAGTGCTGGCATGACTGCTGGGCCGATATGTTTCCCACAGTTCAGTCAAAATCAGCTGCATCTTAAAGCCCCCACTACAACTGAAATAGTAGAATGATTCACTACATGGAGAATCGGTGTTTCTGATTCTTGACCTGTTGAGCATGCAGGAACCATCATTCAGATTTTATCTCTGCTTCTATTTCTGTTCAAAAGAGAAAGTCTTATTCACGTGGGTACCTTTTTGGGAAAAAAAACAAAAAAAAAGAGAGAGAAATAAACAAGTGTTATCCTTTTTTTTTTTATATACCTGAAAGCAAATCAAGAAATACAAAGTGACACCATTAAGACGAACTTTAGATTACAGCTCCAAAATTACAGTGTAATTATTTGGTAGATATAACTATACTAGATAATTAAACTATAAAGTGTAACATGGGGGTAAGATTTAGATCTATTAAAGTACTTTTAGTTAAATTACACTGAAATAGTGTCTCTTACAATAAAGAGTAAATTTATTACTCACAAAAAAGTTAGGAAGATTGGGAGAGAAGTGCTCATATTTTGATTGTTTATTTACTAAAATATTAATTTATCAGTTGCATCATTTATTTTTTAATTATAATCTACTTAAAAAAATAACTTTGGGAAGCAACATGCACAAAGATTTGAAAGAAGTATAGTGTACTCGAGATCAAAACATTCATTTTTAATTTCTGAGCTTCTGTAAAAGGTCATATACTTTAAGTTTGCCCGGTAATTGTTTAATATGTGACAGTTAAAAAAAACAGTATTTAGTCTATAATTCATATGTACATCAACCCTAAGTACAAATTTGTTACCCTCTTTATTCCCTTGTACATGCCAGGAGATACCCAGCATGGGTTTCACTGGTGCCTGCATAATATTTGCAGTGTAATTTTTGGGCTGTTATCTAAGTTTCACGGTAAAATGATATACAAACATATTACCACTACAGTTTCATTCAGTCTGTGTTGCCTCAGAAGTTTGCATCTTAATTGTTGTAAATTTTGTACAGTTTGAAAACGTGTTGATCGTCTTGTTTCATGAGCGCTATTTATTATTGCCATGTGTCTTTGAAAAAGATGTAAAAGAGAGCACTGAATTTATTCATTTATGCCTTCTGTGTAATGGTATGAACTGTGTACAGTCAAATCTATATGAGGAAAATAAAGCTGAACTGTCTTTGGGTTACCCTCGGCTGCTTTCTTTTTCATACCCCGGGCCTGTAGTGATGAATGTGAGAGTTAAGATTTTCAGCTGGACTTTGTTTTTAATATATCAAAAGAAAAATATGTGCTGTAGGTGTTTTTATTATTTTGCCTTATTGAAACGCTCTTAGAGCGAGTTAACCCGCAAATTCATTTACCCATTGAGAGCATTTACCACACACTTAGGCCTCTATTCAATTGTGGGGATCCATTTAGTACCACCAACAGACAGTGGTCAGTCAGTTAACAGTGATTGATACTGCTTTCCGCTCTCGCTCTCAGGGTGGGGGGGGGTGACAAGAAAGATACATGAAGAGAGATTAAAGAAAGAAAGACGAGAGAGAAATAAAACAAGTGCAGAAACAGATGCTTGCTGGCTATTTCTCTGATCCTCTCAGTGCTAAAGAGACACAACAGCAGATTGCAGCACTGCACTGTCAAATATATCCTTAATCCCTGTGCTGTTAACTAATTGTAGAGTGCTTTGTGAAATATGGGCAAATGTGCTTTATAGTCAGGCAAAGAGGGAATATGGTCCATATGCAGGCAGTGCACTTGTATGTCACTATGTCAAGCTGGTAAATAGACTGTTTGGAGGATTTTTACCAGTGAGGTCATTAAAAATACCCTAACATGACCGTAATGCTACTAAAAATTAATTTATTTACTACTAAATTTTATTTCCAATAATGATCACCTACAGGCTGTTTCAAAGGCCTCCTCTGTTACTCATATTTTTTTTTTTTGTGAAATCCTATGAAACTGTATTTTGTTATCTGTATTTCATCTGAAAAAAGAAGATAATAGTGAGTCCCAGCAGGGGTCTACAGCTTTGTGAAGGTCTGGTGGGGCTTTGAGCTAAAGGCTCACAGTGAAAATGCCAACATGTGAGGGTGACCATGTTCAATGTGTTTGCCTTCTTAGTTTAGTGTATTAGCATCCTAAAATGTGCACAACATAAAGTAAAGTTGAAGCTGGTGTGTGTGTTAGTTTTTCAGTTATCATGATGTTAATGATGGCAGTATATGAAAACTTAAAGTGATATCAAAACTTTTAGAATTCGCCCGCAGGGGAACGTGAACGTCTGTAACACATTTCACGGCCAATCCATCCAAGATGGTGGACAGAAGGACCAATGATTGGCACTATCATTCCCATGACACTACCATGACTTAAAGGCTCTGCAATTAAAAAAACAAAGAAATGGCATGGAATAAAGTGCAGACTGTAAACCATTATGTCCTGTGTTGGAGGCTATTTTCAGTCTTTCTGCTGCCTCTTTTCTAATAAAGGCTCAAGTTACCTCCAAATTATTTTCAAAAACAAATAATAATCATTTGTAGACTCTGCAGCAGACATGAACCCAGTGTCACTAGTTGTAACTGGTACTGACCATACATGATTGTTCCTTCTCAGCCTTATGCAGTTACTGCATTGATAAAAGCTCACAAGTTACAATGGATTTACTCCCTATGACTATGGTGTTGGCTAAGCAAAGTATGTATAGAATTATAATGAAATTACACTACAGTGTACATCCGTATGAAACTAATTTCTATGCAGCAACGTGCAGCATTTGTTTGAGAGCAGGCCAACATAACCCAAACGTAAGTGATATCGATTCCTTTGTGTTTTAGCTATTCCTGTAGCATTATAAAAACAAAAAGCAAAGAGTCAGCCTGGTTGGAGTTTGCACGTTTGCATAAAATGGTACAAATTGAGCTGATTTTTATTTAAGCATTGATTGGCTGGGTTATGGGCATTAATGGATAGGGTCTAATAGTACTGGCTTACAAAGATAAAGAGCCACACAGACAGTTAGGATAATTTACACGCCACTTACAGCACTAGTATACAAATAAATCTGTGGAAACTCCACCACTGTTGCTTTTGCGAAGATGACAAACACAAGCACAAATGCCATTATCATCGATCGCAAGGCTTTTATTACAAACTTCCTGAAGGAAACTGTTTTTTTTCTTCTGAAGCAAAAGGGAATAAATTAACATGCAAAATAGATAGGATTTGTTTTCAGACCGAAAGTCAATCTTGCAGCATTGAGACAGGGCATTTTTCTCCCCAAACAACTTCATCCAGCCTGCAGTGAACAATGATCTGCAGGATGACGGAGTGAGTCTTAAAGAGGGGCTGGAGTCAAACGGAGGCCTCTCAATGACACCCTCAAGGTTGTGAGCTCAATGCTGTTTTAATGTGAAACTGGGACTTTTCCACTCAATAATCACTGTTACAGATATCAGATAGGTTACAGGTAACCAAAGGAGGCACTAAACAAACCATGATAAATACTCCAGTAATGGTAATGTGTTGGCTGCATTAAAGACCTTGATCACAAGAGAAATATATATATATATATATATGACACAAAACCAAGCTCCTGTTTGCTGTTTAAAGTCTTAAACATCAGGTTTTTGGTGTTGGTCGTTAGCAGTAATGTTTGTTCATCACCATAAACTATACATAGGCATCAGAGTTGAGCACACACAAACCTGCACAAACTCACACACATACACAGTCTTGGCCACCACTAAATGAATCTGGTATTAGTGGAAAGTGTTTCAGCAGCAGGGGGATTTTTGCTTACTGCTGGGTTCCTAACCACGCTGCTGCTGAGAGTGGGTGTGGGTAGTGCTGCAGCATAAAGAAAAGATGGAGGAAGGGCTGTGGAGAGGTAAAGGCTTGCATTAAGAGAGGGCCAAAGCACAAGATGGTATGGCTTTTACGGGAGAGAGAAAGGAAAGGAGAGGTGAATGAGGGGAGAGCCAGTGTGCAGAATGTAAGGTTATGAGAAGGTGTACAATATTATTCCTCAACATCCAAGCTATGCATTTCTTTACTGACTATAAATAAATTCTGTATAGTTACTAGGCAAGGAACAAGATGGTTGTTCCAGAAGGTTTTTCTGGCTTATGTTTATAGTCTACTTGTAGTGCTATTGACCAGTCAGATTTAAGGAGGCTTTGGTTGCATGCAGGTGAACTGTAAAGAGCAAAAGAGAAATTTAATTCACTGGAATCAATAAGGTAAACATCAGTTGGCATCTGTCTATGATTTAGCTTGTTATTAGCTTTTTAAAATTCAACTGCATTCATAACAGACACTGAAATCTTGGTCCAAATACCTGCTGACTCACCCTGAAACCCAGAAACTCTGAAAAATTGTCTGGTCTGCTGCTGAAGAGTGGTCAGTAGTTTCCCACATTGTTTACTGGCTGATACCTCAGTAGTTAAGAATAGCCTGGTTTGGTTTTTGCCTGTCAGAATCCTTTTGAATTTTATTTTCTACATGTGATTGTCAAATTAGGCTGCTCTGTGTGACAGGTGGGTGCCGATTAGGCCACTAGCTGTATACTGGGCCTCACCTCAGGTACATGTAAGGCCACACTGCTATCATGTTTGTGGTGTTGGTGCCTTTTGGAGCATTTTTAATGCAGTTTTACAAATTATATGGTTTGCTATGTGGATAATTGTACTTACAGACTATCTGTGCTCCAGTTTTGGTGTTTTATTAGTAAGTTGCACCCATGCAATCTATGGATACAACTAGCGAGTCAAGCTTATTAGCTAACTTACCATTCCACCCTGTCATCTAAATGTGGTCACTTCTGGAAAAAAAAATGCTATCAAAATGCTAAAATCAAGCCCTCAAAACAGGACTTCAAAATCTAGTAGGTGATGTCACAGTGGCTACATCCATCTTTTATATACAGTCTATGAGAAGAATTTTATGATCACCTGTATAAAATATCACAGTTACCCCATTTAAAGGCCCAGCACACCTCTTTTAAACTCTTTTAAACCTCTGTTTTGGCAGAAACTGGATGAAGCAATGCTGGGAATAATAAGGTCATTAAACTATGTATATTAATAAGAATAAGAAGGGCAAGTCTAGACAGAGCACAGGTGGAGGTCTGCGGGGCACATGTAGCACCTTCAACAAATTATCTATGAAAAACATGGCAATGGCCCAGAATGATAACTCAAAATTTGTGTGGCAGTCAGTTAGAGGATAGGTCAATCTGACATACCAACACACACTGTGACAGTATGAAAAGCACTGGTGTAATTAGTGATGGCAAATAACAACTGAATTCCATTTAGCTGCTTCCAATCCAGGGTTTTGTTGCTGTGGATGCCGTCTCACTGACATAATGTGATGGGTTACTGGTTATTGAGACACTTGAACAGAACAAAGTCATGGTTAATGTTATTAACAATCTGCTTTCCATTCCTGAAAGTCTGCTATGATAAAGGCTTATGATGGGTTTAGTGTTAGTGCCTTGAGGAAGACACTGCCTCTCACATGTGTTAATTACTTTGCATAAAAGGCTGTCAAATTAAAAATGCCCTAAAAGATTACTGAAATAAAATTCTGTGAAGTTAATTTTGTTACTTATGTTTTGTTATTGACTCCTGCTTGCATCAAATGTTGCTATACTATGCATCTTAATTCAACTTGAAATTACTGCTGTTGAATAGAAATTACTGCAAAGTATAAAAGCAAAGTACTGGTACTTTAAAAATGTACTTAAGTTCCCAGCTGAATGGCTGTGCAGCATTGGGCCTTGGGGGGTATGAGTCTGCGGTTTGAGGAGGGAGGGAGCTGCCGTGTCAGAAGTGAAAAGCTCAGAGGAAAATTGAAGCCCCATAATGGAAGCATAATGGGCTTAGTGTCAGAGTCTTGCAGACGAGCCGGGAGGGAAGCACGACTGCCGTCATCCTCTCTTACCTCAGGCCAGTATAACGGGGTTTAGGAAGCAACAGGGAGACAACACCAAGACCCAAACAGGCTTTAGAGATATACCAACAGCCTAATGGCTGGATGTGGATGGAATTCATAACAACGTGATGGTCACTGGTTGTCTCTTTGTGGGATTGTAGAGCATCATGTCTCGGACTCATGTTGAATACTCAAAAGGTTTCCTCTTAGCTCATGTAGGGTTCCTCCTCAAAATTCATGAGCTGAGATGCACAAAATTTCATTGAGGAAGATTCTTTGGCTGGAGTCTACAAAAGTGGAAGACGATACTTTAAGAAATAAAAATCCTGAGCACTCTTCTCCGGTGAGACTTGTGAAAGGAGGGCTGAACGAGACATGGATGCAGATTTAGAAATCATGTGGAGAGAGCTTAATTCAACTCATGTATAGCACACCTCACTTGCATCTCAATGTACTGCCAGCACTGTACAACACCTGTCAAGATGAAAATTGAATTTGAACTTGTACCCCCTAGTGATGACTACTGATCCCAGCCAGACCATCTAAAGCTGTCATAGATCTGTGAGTGACTGACAGGCTCCAACCAGACATGTTGAGACAGTTATCTAACGCCTTGTGTTAAGGCAGATTTCCAGTGTAACACAGTGGGGCTTTAAGGGCGGGAGGGAGGCGGAAGCAAAGCTGTGTGTTTGAGAGCAAAGGATTAAGCTTTGTCCCCACCGCTGTGTACAAAACGTGCACAGTGTCTTCATGAATCCGTAGTTAAGAAGCAGGATCCAGATTTAGTGCATTCTCATCTGCTGGACTCTGTGAGTGAGTGAGAGAGAGAGAGAGAGAGAGTGTGCGCGCTGAGGACTAGTAAAGCAGATTTGGACTCTGACCATGTGTTGGTTATTTTTGAAAAACATCCAGATTCCTCCTTATACAACATAATCATACACAGGCTGAGTTAAATATACAATATATATGTTGCATTTGCTCTGTGGACTATAAGGTTTTACAGGTCAAGTGGGGATGTGGCTTAAATGTTTGAATTAAAACAATTGAGTCCATCAGGTCACCAAAACCAAATTTAAGGAACCAAACCACATGTTCTTGGATGTACGGAGAGAACAAATACTTTGTTCACGTTTTTGTTTTATATCACTATTTTTTTTGTCTTATGTTTATTGTGCAACGTAATTAGCTGGTAGTTGTCTTCCAGCCATCACTTTATATAAGTGGAAACTTCAGTAAATGCGGTCTTTATTTATTAATGTATATAAAAGTTTATTTCCAAGATTTTCTTTTGCCACCATTCTTTGTAGGAATTGCCTCTAATGATCCTATATATTTAATTTAACGCATGAAATGTTTATTTCTGTCTCCTGTTTGGTGGGAAATGGGTGGCAAGACTTAACTTTTTGTTATAAAAACTGTAAAGTCAACACTGTTAGAGTTTTATCCAAAAAGTATCAGCAGGTGGCTGGTAGAAATAAAAATAAACTTTGCTCAGTCTGTTTGATCTGTATTCATAAAGGTTTTATTGTGACCACTAGCGACTGCAGATTTTCAGTAATTAATGTGGAATTCAATTAAATATGATCTGATGCATATTAAATACATGCATTAAATATGCGCAAATGCACTTGCATTTAATCGTAGCAATGCGACTTGGGCAAAAGTTGTGAATGAAGAATATTCATTCCTCTTCCTCAATGACCGTTTTCAGTGACAAATATCTAAATAGTAGCAGTCAGTTCCTTGGATTCAACCAGAACATCAGTGGCAGGGTAGCTTATCTGGTTCATGAACCAGCACAGTTCACAAGTTATTGAAATGTGGGAAGCACAGAAAGAAAGTTGTCGTCATTGGCTGGTTGTATTACATAGACTGAGAATTAAAACCCACCGAGAAATCAAGGAGGCTCGCAAATAGTCACATCTAAGACAAATTAATCTGATTTCACTAAAAATCTGACAATAATCTCGGAGTAGCAATTCTTGGTTTTTTTTTTTGTTTTTAAAAAATAAATAAATAAATAAATAAATAGGAAAGGTGCCCATAAAACGACAAACATGACCTTTAGCTGGGTGAAGACCCATTAATGGTCATTTTGTGCAAGTTTCACTAAAAACTGACCCAACATTCTAGGAATAACTCGTGAATTGTGGAGGGACGGACAGACCGACTATTCACCATCACCAAAGCTCACTGGTCCTTTGGCAAGATTAGCTAAAAGAGGAAAAGAGCAGCAGACGAGCAGTTTAGCTTAGCAGCTGCCATTTTTTTGGAAAGGGCAAAAGTGTAGGCTATGGCCTCACATTTATGTGAAGATAGGGGACATGTGCAGAAAGATGCCCGAGTGTAATCAGGTTACAATGTTCACATGGCAAAATCTATTTATAAGAGTTCATGCCTACCCTCGGAAAAAGAAAGAAAAAAAAAAAAGAGAAAAAAAATAAATTTTTTGCCCATTTATTCCCACTGAGGTGTTAATATGGAGCAAGTTCAGGATTGTATTTATAGTGCAAGAGTCTTCACTGCAGCAGTATAATATATACACTGAGTTACTGCTATGAACATTACAGTATGATAGGACAGTAATCCGACAACTACTGTATTTTTGAACAGATAACAGAAAGCAGGAAAACAGATTTGCTGAACACTTTAATGATACATAAGGAAAGCATTCCTTGGTACCTAACAGAACCATGAACAAACCACCAGAAAGGACTGAAATGGATTAAAAGGCCTGGCTGGTTGCAGTAGGAGTGGGTGATATGTATAAAATTTTCTGATGCATTTAGATGGTACACCATGTTACGATAATGATAAATATTGTGATTTCATACCATTTATAGATAAAAGTGAATGGAAATGTCTGTTTTTGCTTCCTCTGGTGATGCCTGATAAATACAGATGCTTTAACACACATTCTGTCATTTATATATTGCCAATATGCTGTCCAGCTCATTTAATTCCACTATTGCCAGCAAAAGTCTTATCCAACAAGGTATAGCTACACAAGTACAGCAACATCCTAGCCAGTTCACAAATCTGTCTTACAGTAATCATCATATCACCCAACCCTACTGTGCAGATAGTCAATACAGTTTATAGAAGAATGAAAATACATGCGGTGCCCTTGTCTATTATCAAATGGAATGACTAATGTTTACAACTGTAGCTCAGAAGAGCTAAACCAATTAAATTAAAGTCACCTC
>VUQS01019388.1:6725-20878 GCA_015108495.1 Heterochromis multidens
AGTAATAATAAAAAAAAAAAAATTTCTAAAATAATTTTTTTTTTTTTTTTTTTTTTTTTTTTTTACATTTTCCTCCCTCTTTTTTAAAGATTTTACCTCTTTATCACACTATTTTATGACAACTATTTGGCTTGCCAAAAAATGATGTGACACAACACATAAATATCAGCCACAGATGTCAGTAAATGCCATCTAAATTTGCAGGTACGCCGATGTCAGTCTGCTGCTACTTTCAGCTGCTCCCTTTTTCACAAGGGGTCGTCACAGCGAGTAGCTCCACGTGTTTGATTTGGCAGAGTTTTTACACTGGATGTCCTTCCTGACGCAACCCCAAAGCTATTTGTGTCTCTTCCCGGGATCAAACTGGTGATCTTTCACTTGTTGGGCGAATGTGTAAACTACTACACTACAGAGCCATGCCAATGTCAGTCAACAAGGCTAATATCAGTTATTGCTATATATCACCCTGATGGATAAATCTGTGTAGATACATATGGAATAAATACTGAGATTAACATGCCAGCGTCATTATATAAAGTATAAACACCACATTCTCTGCCTTACCAAGGAGTGGTGGGAATGGTGGAAGTTTGGGCAGATGAATGAGGGCCACCAATTTGCCACCAACGACTGCACAGATGAAGAGAACTGTGATGCCAAACAGGTTTCCTCCTGGGAGACATTGATCTTCTGTGATTGACCACACCACTCCAAAGAGCACAGCTGCCAAAAGAACTGGAGAGGACAAGACAGGAATTATGGAGCTGTATTTCTCAAGTAGTTCAAGAACTACTGTATACTCATGATCTGCAGTTTCTCACATTCTTGAATGGAAAAAGACAAAGTCGCATACAACAAATGTGCCTGGGAGGAAATCGATGACCCAAAAAGTCAACCTTCTTGTTTACCTTTGGTAATGAGAGAGGCGAGGAGGCCTCTCGGTGGACAGGGACAAAATCTGCGTAGCAAAGGACAACAGACCACTGGCGGATCTGTGTTGGTACCGGCATCCACTACAGGGTTACGAGGAATAAAATAGGTGGTCTCCTCTGTTACATTCGGACTTGAGCAGCGGCGTACCACCACCTGGATCTGGTTCACATTTAGGTGCTTTAAAGGAAGGATCAGGACAAGAGCAGGTCAGTGATCACATTTCAGGGTGAGCAAAATGTTTTTCTAGACTCCCTAGCATATTTCTACAGGGAACACAGGAAAGATGATGGATAAATATGAAATATGTAGATTAGTGTGTATATTTTAATCGTATTTAATGGCATAAAAATAACTATGGAAATCACCTATATTAAGGCTAAACTCCACAGCTCATTATAACATATGGTATAATTCTGTCATAAGCATGAATGCAGTACTTACAGAACTATCTGAAAAGTGTTAGTTGTTCCTGAATTGTATTTACTGCACTTTGTCCTGTTTTGCCCTGTTTAGTCAGGCAGAAGGGCACCAGCAGATTTACAGACATGCCATGCCCTAAGTTTACAGACTATTGTACTCTTGTGAAATAAAAGAGTTAAGATATGCCCTGGAAGCTGATAACTATTTTTCAGAGTTGATCAAGTGGGTATGTTGGCTCAAAGTTGTGATAATTCCTTGAATTGGTTTATAGTTATTTCTCAGAGGACAATTACCACAAATCAATAATCAACAAGGCAGGGCACTCATTTTAACAGGGTTAAAGAAAAGTATATAAAACACAGACGCATTAAACAGAGTAAACAGTATAAGAAATTATAAGCAATAAAATACTAAACCTCCACATGGTTTGGCACAGGCAAAGGAATTCTGTCCAGGAGTGGGCTGGGAGCTGGACTGGGTGCCGGACTGGGAGCTGGACTAGGTGCAGGGCTTGGCTCCGGGTTTGCAGGTTTCTGCTGGGTGTCTTCCATGGCTGTTGGCTACACTCTTTCTGGTCCACTCTTGTATCACAGCACATCAAGCTGAGGGGTGGGGTTAGCCATCAGTGGGCTGTTCCTTTACTTTTGTTTTGGTATGTCCACCTCTATCCACAAGCTTCTATTCATACAACAGGTTTTTATCAGTAAGAAAAAAACCCAAAAAACAATGTTGACTCAGTATCAGTGGTGCTGGTGCAAATATTGACATAATGTGAAATGATATGCTTATTCTCCCTGTTGAACTAAACACAGGAGTATTACATGTTTAAAAGAGATGGATTTCATTACCTTTCACAAATATTGCAACAGCTTTGACTATAATGTGAGATGGGGAAAGATTAACCACATGATTTCTGTGCAACTCAGGATCTATCAGGCTAATACAGAGGTGGGCAATTAATTTCCCCCAAGGGGCCACATGAGAGACTGGGACTGTTGTAGAGGGCTGTACCAATAAGCTGAACTCAACTCTGCTCAATATGAATTTTATCTTATCTTATAGCTTACTGGTGCTGTAAGTACTATTAAACTGTAACTGAGCTGTAACAACCCACAAACACTAACCTGATACACCGGTAAGCTGAACAGACTCTACTACAATGTTTTGAAATTTCCTTTTAGCGAGCGACAGACGTCCCGTTAATCCAATTGTGAACAGACCACGCTAATCAATGCTTACAGCTACACCATATGGCATACGTAGCTACTGTTAACTCAAGTAGGTTACAGATGCTAAAGCAAGTAGGTTAACCTGCAACAGTCAACAACAACAACCCAAAAGTCTTTGAAACACAGGGGGTCTCTACGTGTTTCACTCACTGTACACAGATGAAACCTTAGCTAGTAAAGAGACCCGTGGATTCATTATCGGACGTGGGCACACGCCTGGTTTCACGGTAGCACCAGCTAACAGCTAACCTGTCGTTTCACACGGAAGCGTTTTGCAAAGCAACTGTGAATGAAAGCGTTTAAGCCATGTCACGATAGGACCACCAAGTACGGGTGCTAGTTTACGCTCCACGACCCTGACCGGGGACTCTTGTCCGATATTGGATGTTTGTTCACTAGCCGGTCGTGCCTGTCCCCCTCCTACTAAAAACTGCCAGTGAACTCCGCCTTTTACGCAGTAGGGAGAAAGCGACCGCCTTCTCTTATTCTCATATATTCATTATAGAAAAAAAAAAAGGCGCTCACCTCATATCATAAACACTGCCAGCGCGTGTGGACTGCCAGTGGTAGCGTTTCTCGTAGTCCTGTAGCTGATGCACCAGCTGGTGCGTGAGGAGTGAGGAGGATTAGTGACAGCCAAGAAAGCATGTAGCATTCACACCGGTGCATGGAGAAGTTAGGTTACATGGAAAAATAAACAGATCGCTTAGTAATGGAATAAAGAAAAAGTTTAAAATTGATTACACGATATTCTGTCCTTTATTTATAGTTTATTTATTACAAGCTCTGTCAGTACTTCTAATTAAAATAGAGGTTTTAGGAAGATAATTGCAGCATAGGTTTAGGTTACAAAATACGACATTTTTCTCATAACATTTGCAGAAAAAAAAAAAAAAAAAAAAAAAAAAAAAAAAAAAAAAAAAAAAAAAAAAAAAAAAAAAAAAAAAAAAAAAAAAAAAAAAAAATAAATAAAAAAAAAAAAAAAAAAAAAAAAAAAAAAAAAAATCAATTTGTGAAAACTTTATTTGAATTCAGGGTTTGGCCTCCACTGCTGTAGTGATGCACTTGTCAGGGTTTCTTCACAGTCTCCATCCTCCATCGATGATGTGCTCTGTCCCGGTCACATAGGCTGACTGTGGAGGGTCCAAGACAGTATCAAACCACAGATACATTTATTTCACTGACAAAATATCTGCAACTTTCTCTACCTTTATGATTTGGGGATTTTGAATTGAAATTAGGGATGTGTACACCTACTGTACCTGCACTCTATGTATGTTTCATTATACCTCATTAATTACATTTGTGCAGGCACTAACCTCATCTGAAGCCAGGTATACACACAGGTACGCAACCTCTTCAGCTGTGCACAACCTGCCAGTTTTCTGTCTTGCCATAAAGTCCTTGTAAGCCTGTGAAGAAGTTACAATTTCATCATTCATTATCTTCAATACCCAGCCGTCATTATTTAATTTTGTGGAAACCAAGACAACATTTAACACGTGTTAAATGAACCATGCAGGCATTACTGTCAGATTAGCATGGCAAAAATGTACATCAAAGCCTGCAGTACCTGTTCTGGGTCAGGCTGAGCCTGGATTCTACCCCTCAGTGATGGAGTATCAACAGTCCCTATAGAAATAGAAAGAGAGCAAGCCTAATGAAATGGTTATTAAAAGACAAGAGTGAGTCAAGAAATGATGGCCTTTGGCTAAATGAAACATTTTTTTTAAATTTTGTATTAAGTATTAAGTATCAAGTATCATGTATGATTGGATTAGGGTTGGGTCTGCTGTATATAAATACTCAAAATACACCTAAGTATGCCTGAGTATACATGGCATTTATTTAAACTGGGTCTGAAGCCAGTGTGCCCTAACATGAAACAACCTCCAGCTAAACAAAAAAAACCCATCAGTTTAGTTTAATTTCAAGGATGTTTACAGTATATTGAAATGCTATTGACCGTGAGTACTACTGAGGAAGACTAAAAAGACAGAGTGACATGGTGATATGTTGCACTGTGCTCTAACCTTACCAGGACAAACACAGTTACAGCGAATGCCTTGCTCAATGAAATCTGCTGCTATGGATTTGGTGAGCCCAATCACTGCAGCCTTGGAGGTACTATAGACACACCGGTTAACAACACCTGTGTCGAGGAAACACATCTGTCACTCACACACAGCCGCATGCAGGCAAAGCAGTTATCTGAGATAAGAGGATTGCAAAGACTGGCCATACTTCAAAGACTTACTGTCCCTTTAATTGGGAATAGTTCTACAAGCATCTGCAATAAAAAGTTCTGAGGAAGATCATTTACCTTTTATGCTTGATGCGACAGATGCCATGTTAATAATGTTTCCTGACTTTTTTGCCAACATCTAGAATGACAAATGGCATATTAACAGAATAATATTGGTTAAATGTGAATTAAAACTACCTAAAACAAAGTAATGACAAATGCTGAGATCTGTGCTAAAGGTCCCCTTTGAGGCAGTTTGGTTAGTTTGCAGCTAAAGCTGGATTAGTAGTTGGGCAGTCACCACCCATTATGTCACGGGCTCAAGGTAGTACAGCTAATGCAGCTAATCCAACAACAGATGAGAACAAAATTAAAGGCATATGTCACACTACTATCAGCAGCACCTATTACATTCACAGGATAAATGGTGTTAATGGTGAAGTGGGGAAAAGTCACCTTGGGCAAGAAAGCCTTGCACATCAAGTACATGCTCCGCACATTCACATTCATTGTGAAGTCCCAATCATCCTCTTCACAGTCCAAGATGGTGCCGTGATGCACAAACCTGTATACAAGCATAGATAGTTAAACCCAAAGTCAAAATAATTTCATCTAATAACTTTAGACAGCATTAATATGATCATTTGGACAAATGGTGAGATAGGAGTCAAAGTATCTGCATCTGTTAACTATAATCAACAACAGAATGGTAAATTACTGCTGTTACAAGATAAAACTCAAAGGGGATAATGTAGAAGAAACTTGTCAAGAAGACTGAGAAAAGGCCAAGAGGAAGTTAAACTGTATGTTAGGGGTTTTGGAAATCTAGTTAAGCAGAAGATAGATAAGTGCTTTAGAAAAGTGTAACTTAAGTTATTTCATTTTATTTCAGTTTATCTTTCTTCTTCTTTAGGCTGCTCCCTTTAAGGGTCGCCACAGCAGATCATCTATCTTCACCTCATCCTATCCCTAGCATACTCTTCTGTCACACCAACCCTCTGCATGTCCTCCTTCACTACATCCATGAACCTCCTCTGCAGTCTTCCTCCTTTCCTCCTGCCTGGCAGTTCCATCTTCAACATCCTTTGTCCAATATATCCACTATCCTTGTCCATACCATTGCAGACATGCCTCTCTAACCTTGTCTCCAAACCACTCAACCTGAGCTGTCCCTCTGATGCACTCATTTCTAATCTTGTCCATTATGGTCACTCACAATGAAAATCTTAACATCTTCAACTCTTTCACCTCCAGCTCAGCCTCCTGTCTTTTTGTCAGTGCCACCATCTCCAAACCTCACATCATAGCAGGTCTCACTACCATCTTGTAGACCTTCCCTTTCACTCTTGCTGCTATCCTTCTGTCACAAATCACCCCTGGTCTCCACCCTGCCTGCACTCTCTTTTTCACCTCTCTTGTGCACTGTCTGTTGCATTGAATGGTTGACCCCAGAGCTGATCCCTGATGTAATCCCAACCCCACCTTAAACCCATCTGTCACTCCTACCGAACACCTCACCACTATCTCGCTGTCCTCATACATGTCCTGCACCAGCCTCGTATACTTCTCTGCCTCTCCTGACTTCCTCATGCAGTACTACAGTTCCTCTTATTTCATTTGATCTTTATTTGGTTTATTTACGTAACAAACCGAAAGGGTGTAGCCTGAAGCTAATGGAAAATTAAATCAACTACATCATTAGCCTCAGATTTAAATACAAAATCACAACAAAAGATGAAAAAGAAAGAAATAATATACCGTTCATGTCAAATCCAGCTACAGGTGAACTCTTTGTATCTAAAGCATCTTCACACTAAACATTTATCACAATGCTCGATAATTTTGTTACTTCTGTATGTTTTTTTAAAAGGTTTCAGGGTGCTACATATTTTAATTATGTCAGGACAACAGTTCCAAAGTTTAATCCCCATAACAGATACACAAGGACAATTCATATTGGTCCTAACCTTGGGGTTTTTCAAAAATATTTTTTTCTCTTAATTTGTATTTGTTATCCCTCATTTTTAACAGCTTCTGGTTATTAATTAGAATCTGGTAATTGTATACTGTATGCGTTGTACATTATTTGAATTATGCTATAATGTACTAAATCTTTGAATTTCAGTGTATTTAATTGAATAAATAATGAATTTGTTGACTCATGATAGGGTCTGTTTGTTATCATTCGTATGGCTTTTTTCTTTGTAGTAAAAAGACTGAGTTAACGTTTGTCTTGTAAGTGTTTCCCCACACCTCTACACAGCAAGTCACATATGAAACTATATGTAAAATACAGTGATTTTTTTGGTATAAAAGATTAAGAAATTTTGGTTTTGACATAATTTATTTGCAATTTTAAATTGAATTTGTTATCGACAAAAAATTCTCAAGAATTTAGTTTACAAAACCGTGTTATTAGAACTTCATTTATTTAAATTTTTCTATGGTTAGTAGATGTGCGCTTTCTGAATGTGATACATTTGGTTTTTCCAAGGTGAAACTAAGGCATTATGTAAGGTTCTTCCTTCTTCAGTAAATTAGGGAAATAATAAAACAACAATACAAGCACCCAGCAACGTTGAACAGAACATCTACATGGTCATGTTCCTTGGCCAGGGCTTCTACTTGGTCCTTCTTAGTCACATCCACCACTTTGGTCTTGATCCCTGATGATCAAAATTAAAACATGGTGAATTTTGACTACACTTGCACTGCTATCATCATTATAACAGCTGATTTATCTTCATGACTTCATTTTATTGCACAGCACCTTCATTTATCAATCATTTTCATGCATGAGCTTTACACAATTACACAGCAAAACAATGGTCCTCTTAAAGTTTTACAAAACAGGAAAAAAAAAAAAAAATAAATCAGTGTGTTTGCCGCTACACAATCACACACTCCTGGCTGCTATCTACTGACTGCTCAACAGCTCCACAGAAAGCATTTAGAGGGTAAAGCGCATGACATCAGAGAAGAAGAATGTTCTTCACCTCCTATTTATTCAAACCCATTTTCTCCAGAGACCAGAATAAATACAGATATAGCCCTCTACACACAGTCATGAAGAAAAGACAATTAAAACTGCTATAAAGCCTTTTAAAACAAATGTAGGATACACACACAAGAAAAGAGATAATGTGTTATTACAGTATATATATTACTTTATTTAATATTGTCAGGGTGTAATTTCTCTAACAGAAATAAGACAAATGGCTCTTGTGGGAAAAAAACCCCCAAACATCACACTGGGGAAAGCGTAGGTGTTACAGCTTAATACCAATTAGCTGCTTTGGCCAGAATGAGGGAAATTAGTAGAAATCAACATGCATTGCTTGATTATTGTAAGCAACATCTTTTAGTTCCTTCCTTCTATGTAACAAGCTAGCTAAATGTTGGCAGTTAAAACTAATCAAAGTTTTAAAAGTTTGCATCTAATAATTAAATTGTGAAAGAATTTGAGTGCTAGAAATCCACCGCCATCCCTTTTGCATTGCCTCAAATAGCCAGCAGATGGCAGCTACAGACCAACGGAGATGAAACTTGCCTTGAATGCCGTTCAGCTCCTTCAGCTTCTCTCCATTTATGTCTGTTGCTGTGACCTGAGCTCCCTCCTTAGCAAATGCCTACAGTTTAAAAAAAAAAAATAAAAATCAGAGCTCAAGTAATTCACCAATGTTCTACATGATATGCTGTACAATTTAAGTAAAAAATGCATTTTTTTTATTATGTGATAAAAAACTGAAAAGATGAGATTGAGGAGCATGCACAGCTGAGTAAAAAGCTAAATTGCCGTACGAATGGATGGAGTCACTCTGACTTCAGGGAATAATTCAGATCATCAATAACAGTCAATATTTCATTATCAAGCATCTGAACATAGACTGTCAATATCCATCCACAGCTCCACTACTCTCCTTAAATCCATTCTACTTCCCATCAATAGGCAGCTTTTTAAAGTGCAAATGGGTTTGCTTAAAAGACCCCTTTCCTATTTGCATCTTTTAACACTCTTTAAAGTTGAATTCCTCCCATAAAAACCCAATTCCCTGTAATACAAGGCACCTTTGCACACTTTAAGATCACTTGGGAGGAACAGATGTAGCGATGGTCCAATCCAGTGTGTGAGATTTTCAAGTGTGTCATTATCTCTTTGGAAAGAATATCCCTAGAGGATGGTTCTGAGCCTGTGCTTCCATTACCTCAAGAATCACTATTACAGCACAGTCATTTACAGCTCATGGACATTAGGTGACACACTATATGTTTCTGTACTTAAGAAAGTTGGAAGAAAAATGTTTGAAGTTACACTAAAAGAAATTATATCACGGGATTCCTTAAAACCTTAAAACCTGTGCAGTATATTATTCTATATTAGTTATTTAATATTTAATGCTTATCTAAATATAAAGAGCTCTGAGTAAGTGCAACATTAACTAGTAAATAAACCGTTTTCTTCTATGATTTAGGAGCCACTATATCAGTGAGAAGTTAAGAAGAAGTTATTAAATCTCATTACTATTGCTGCAGCACAACCAATCCCCTGAGCAGCGGCGGACAACACAATCACTTTCCCATCCAGGCGGCCCATAGTTTACCTTTCAGTAGTGCTGTGAACAAAACAAACAAATGATTGGAGTAAAACAACACATTTATTTAGATAAATGCTTTCAATCTTAATTAAAAGAAAGTGTCCTGAGCAATTTTTTAAAAATAATTTACAAATTTCTATAAGAAAGATTTTAATTCTCAATTTTCAGCAGTCAGTGCTAAGTCACACATTCACTGATAATCTCTGAAAAGGGTGGTGCAATTTTTTATCTCGTTGTATAACTGTAATCATTGACAGGCTTTCTTGGCAAAATGGTCTTTCAGTAAACTGCAGCATGACGACCTACAGCTAAGAGAGAACTCTTAAGTGACCTCACAAAAACACTTATGAAGATGAGTTGAATTCATTAGAAGCTTCCCACAGTGTTGGGTTTATAGCGCTCTGTCACTAACAGTCACAAAGTCAGGCATTATAAATATTAATGTAAATGTTATTACTTTGCTCAAAATGATTGCAGCCTGTCGTAAAAAGCCCTATTAACAAATGGGTTTTACCAGTAATTCTCTCTTATATCTTCATGTACCAGCTTAAATTCAATTCGCAGAGTGCTAGCCCTTATTTACAATAATGCCAGACAACAAAACTGACAAGCTCAGTACAGATGTACGGGGCTTGCAGTGAAAGTTAATTATTAGACCAAATTGGATATGACCCACATCACCAGTCTAGCACAGAAGTGATGCAATATGGGCAGCTTCCCGGGCAAGGCCTTAAAGATATACAATAAGATATAGTAATCACATCTGTCACATATTTCTTTACAAAGAAACAAGTTTTTGTTATTATTTCAACAATATTGCCAAGATGAAGATTTTATATTTACAAATGTTTAACTATTTATATTTTGTAACTCTTGCATTATTGGATACTCATACTTCCATTACCTCTGATTCTAGAGAACAAATAAACAGACCCCAGAGGGTCCTCCTCTTCAAGAGTGAGATGTTTATGAGACAGTATAAAGGCCAGTCAAAGTCCATACTGCTGTACGTCCACATGCCCATTCTCCTATTTTTGCAGACTAGGCCAAACTAGCCAAGTGAGTGACCATGCTAACCCATGTAACCATTAGTTCTATTGCATGCACTGGTCAACAAGCCATTGGATGTGTCAACAGAAAAAAAAAATAAAGTCAGGGTGGTGTATTTATATTTAGGTTGCAGAAGCTCAAGACAAGCATCCTAGAGAGCAGAGCACACTTTACTGAGTGAACATACAGGCCCGTGACTGTGTATATATTCATCCATCCATAATCCGAAAAGAATGATACATACTGAGAAATGATAACAGGTCAGAAAAACAGAACATTCACAATAAAACTCAACGACCGAGGCATGGATCACTCAAGCTCACTCTGCAGCCATGCAGAACAGTGGAGCTATAGATGACGCTACATTAGAGTAATAAAATCTTAAGAATATCTGAGAAGAGGCCCCTTTGCGTGCACACAGATGTTCCCGAAGGGCGCAACCTTGTATAAAATGTAGCAGTCTCTTTAGTGGAGCAGGCAACCACCTGCCTCAGGGAGGTACTCCAGTGTTGGTATAAGCAAAGTGAAATGGCCTGGATCACCCACGAGGCCAACAGTTGTTTGGACAAAGCTCAGCCCTGTACAGAAAACTCATAGCAGAGAAAGAATTGCTCGTTCTCTTTAACTGTAACTCCTAAGAAAATGGACTGAGCAGAGTTATACAGCAGGGGATGGAACTACTTGGGAACCCCTTACCTGAGAGGTTGAAGAGGTCCTCTGACCCTAACTCAACCTTGAGCAAGTTGGCCAACACATCCCTTACCAAGTATATCAGCTCCTTTGTTCTGTGAGAGTACTCTGACACCTGGTTTATACCCACTGTTGTCACCCTCATGAATGGCGACATGCACCAAAAGTGACGTCACAAATGTTGGCACACATTGCGCTTTGGCTCAGCTTTGTTTCAGCTTGTCGTGCACGGCTTGATTTTTGCAACCTGGCATCCGCGGGATGGCGAGGGAAGGGTTGAATACACAAGTGTGCAAGAAGGTCAGTGCTCAGAGATTATAAAGAGGGCGATACGGCAGCAGCTTTAAAATATGGGACTTTCCTGAAGAAAACTCTGTGATTGCTTTGCGTACTGTTTGGACTTCTTCTGCTCTTATACCAGCAATGATGCAGAGGTTTTTTTCTGACTGGCAACATCTGTGGTTCAAGAGAAGGCTGCAGTGAGTCCAGTAATGGGGCTGTGGTGACGTCGCAGTTGGTGCACAACAAAACCAATCTGTTGACCAAAAATAAGGCTTAAGGGACTACAGAAGTTGCCAGAACAACTATGCAGTCTGGGTCTGACAAACTAGACTTGACAGCCAAACCTGGTTGTGTGCCTGAACCATGAAGCCCACTGACTATCCCAGAGCCTGGGCATGTACACTTGTTCCCCAGATTTATAATTCAGGCCTACAGAAGCCAAATTTTGCAGCAGGCCCTGAAAATAAGCCAAGAAGAGGGAATTGATGCACACCAGTCTTGTGGCCAAGGCTTAAACGTTGTAGGCCCTGCAGAGCTAATTATCAGTTCCTACAGTGTCTGTAAGGGTGGATCCAATCCTTGCTGGCACTTGCCACAGCATTCTTCATTCATATTTAAGTCATAAAGAATTGGCAGTCCCTCTCTTGTGAGTGGTAATGGGCCTTTATCAAACATTGATACACCCTATGTTGGGACCTAACAGTCCTGCAGACCCCTAAATTTTATTACTTTGTACAGGGGAAGTTTAAACTTCAAACTTTTCTCTGATTTTCTTTCCATCCGCAGAAATTACCGAGAGTATTACTGAGCTATTACCATTGCCACAGGCAAACTAGACGTGAACCATTTAAAATATCCATGGCCTTGCTGAAGCTACAGAACAAAAACACTGGAGACCACTTCTGTATTTACAGAAAAAAAATGTTGAAGGTTGTTTTTCTATTTCAAATAAGCACAAAATGGCACACTAAGCCATGTGGACTGCTGTCTAGTCCACATTTGATCAGAAGTCATTTGGCAAATTTGGCACTTGAATCGAGATTTCAACAATTCAGCGTCGCTCTTGAGCATTTTGCACCACTGCATTTTCTTGAACTAAGCAACCAGAGCAAATTATTGACCTTTAACTTACATACAGGTCTGCTGATGCTCATTAGGTATTTATTTAGGTATAAATCCTCACGAGAGCATTAATACACAGTGTGATTCAAAAGAGAAAAGAAATGACACTGTAAGCTTCACTGCTTGTGTCTGCTCTAACTTTATTAAGGCCTTAGAAACAGTGCAGGTACTATAACCATCTGAGACAAAGAAAAAAATGTGGCATCAGTAAAGTAATGTTGAATTAACTGTTAACCAACTATCTTTACAGTGTATCTACGGATGTGCAGAAAGGTATCACTAGATACTGAAATAACCTTAAAAAAAGATCCATAGGCAGGTGATGTTGTTAGAAGCTCCTGTTTTCTAAGTAGATTTATGGAGGTAGAAAAGTCTAAATACAGTCGGGAAAACGTGACAATTTAAAGTATCATTAGACTGTAGTGGCATTTCTTGACTGAAGCTGCATTAAAGACCTTTATTAATGAACTTGCGCAGATACTACTTACAGGCTGCAGCGTTAGGTACCAGCTAACATAAACTGATTTTAGAAACTCACCCGTCTGCTCGGCTCCGAGTCCGACACGACGCACTCAACGTCAAAGTTCAGCGAAGCTAGACACGTGACACGCTGCTTGGAGTCCAGTTGGTTCGAGACCAGGAAGTTCACATGACAGCAGAGAGTACACCCATAAGGCTTTCTACTTTCAGGTCTTGTTTTTCACCCTGCAAGACAGCCGTATAAGCTTTTTAAATAGTTCTTTCCGCCTACGTACTATTTATCATAGCCTACCTTGGTCAAACTTTGTATTAGGAGTCTGTGAGTCATATGGTCATTGTCTCGGATATTTTGTCACTTTTCCCCCCAAAAATCACTGTTAATTACAAAGGAGTGTTAGGGCCACATTAAGAAAAAGATATTAGAAAGATTTGTGGGTTTTTTTTTGTTATTATTCATTTTGAGAAAATGACAAAAGTCGAAATAAATAGTATATAATACATAATATGGCATATGGCTCATGGACTCCTCAAGTCGAAATAATATTTTAAAGTTAATCTTAAAATAGTATTTAAAGTTTATTCTCAAAATGAACATTAATAATAAAAAAGGTCCCTCTAATATTTTTTTTTTCTTAATGTGGCCCTTACACACAATGTGTCTTTTGTCCTGTCTTCCTCCCCTCACAGCCAACTGGTCAGGGCAGATGGCTGCCCTTCCCTGAGCCTGGTTCTGCCAGAGGTTTCTTCCTGTTAAAAGGGAGTTTTTCCTTCCTGCTGTCGCCAAGTGCTTGCTCATAGGGTGGTTGTCTGGTTGTTGGGGTTTTCTCTCTATTATTGTAGGGTCTTTACCTTACAATATAAAGCACCTTGAGGCGACTGTTGTTGATTGTTGTTGTTGATTTGGCACTATATAAATAAAATTGAATTGAATTGAATTGAATACTCTGTTGTAGTTAATATACAACAAGACCATTTCTCTCTCTTGTCATTAAGGGTTAATGGTTAACCCTTGTGTTTTAAGAATGTCAATATCCTAATTCAAATAAGACATTTGGGGAAAAAAACAAAACAAAATAAAAATACACACACACACACACACACACACCC
>VUQS01019395.1:10245-38291 GCA_015108495.1 Heterochromis multidens
TAACCGAAAAGAAAAAGAAAAAAAAAAAAAAAAAAAAAAACCTGTGCTTTCTTATAACCTCAGTCCTTGGATTTGCATGCAAGTGCAAATTTCTCCCTGTCTTCTAGAATAAAAGGACTTTAGTTATAGACAATAACTACCACAGCAAGACAGACAATGCATCCCATTCTCTGCTGCTATTGATGAGGAGGACGCATGGTGTAGTTACCATGAAAAGCCACTAAACATTCAACACTGACAATCTCGGCATGTGGCACCAGTCGCCAATCTATGGTGTTTCGGCAAATGTGGTTCATTGTGTAAGCTGCTGCGTTTTTAAACAGGCCTGCTGACACACGCAGTGCATTATTAATATTTAAAAAAACAGAAAGCTGTTTCTTTTTTTTAAATAAGTAAATTAGGAATATAAATGCGGATAATTGCTCAAACAGAGCAGATGCCTGAGAAAACAGTCTAAAGACCTGGTTGTGGATTGCTGGAGTAGCCTGCGCTTACAGGCCTTTAAGAAGTGGCCCCGCACAAAAACTGCTATATGGTAAAGTTGATCAATTTAAAACCACTTGTTTTGGCTGTAAAAATGAAAAAAAAAAATAAGCCATACAACGAGTGATATTTAACAGCAACCACTCAAACGGAAGGAAAAGCGAGGCTCTAGCACAGCGTCCAGTGAAAGCACATCTGAGTGGACAAAGACCCAGCGTCAAACCTACTAAGGGACCCGAGCAAGCTGCCGTTTATCGTCCCAACTTTCATCTCAGCTGTAATGACATTTTTCCCTGGAAAATTTAACAGAAAACAGTCGTTTAAGCAGCGCTCAAGTGGCCAAAGCGGCTCGTCCAACTGCACCAACTTAACACAGTTCATTTGCGGTTCCAGGCTTACCTTAGTGTTCACTCCAGTGAGAATGGGCAAACAGCGACACGCTCAACAACAAACCCAAACCAGAACCCGCCAACCAAACTGTAAGTTACCGAGCCCGCGAGAAAGCCACGAAAATACCGCCTACATCCACATATCCACGGGTTTCACTGTTTTTTCTTTCTTTTAAAACATGGACAGAGCATGAACTGTCCGACCTATTCTCGCTTGTTTTTCCGTCGCAGGCTGACTGCCTCCACCTCAATCACTCGTTTCAAGCTTAGTCTATGGAGCGGCCAACTTCCGTTCTTCGCTTTCAAAATAAAACTGCTTTGGGCGGAGAGACAGAGCAGTCAAAGAATCCTTAATTGAAATCTGTAGGAGATGGTGGTAGAAGTGTAACTTCCTGGGGGCGGGGGGTTTTAAAACGTTATTCTGAGGTAAACTCAATAAATGTATGAAGATTTTTTGACTCCTCTCTGTGGTCTTCCTCTTTTCCTCCTGCCTGGCAGCTCCATATTCAACATCCTTTGTCTAGTATATCCACTATCACTCCTCTGCACATGTCCAAACCATCTCTGCCTTGCCTCTCTAACTTTGTCTCCAAACTGCTCAACCTGAGCTGTTCCTCTGATGTGTTCATTTCTAATCATCCTGGTCACTCCTAATGAAAATCTTAACATTTTCAGCTCTGCCTCCAGGATTTTTGTCAGTGCCACTGTCTCCAAACCATACATCATAGCAGTTCTCACTACCATCTTTTAAACCTTCCCTTTCACTCTTGCTGCTATCCTTCTGTCACAAATCACTCCTGACGCTTGTCTCCACCTGCTCCACCCAGCCTGCACTCTCTTCTTCACCTCTCTTGTGCACTGTCCATTGCTTTGGATGGTTGACCCCAGGTATTTAAATTCATCTACCTTCACTATCTCTGCTCCTTGCATGTTCCCCTTTCTACCTGGTTCCCTCTCACTCACACACATGTATTCTGTTTTGCTTCTACTGACTTTCATTCCTCTTCTCTCCAGAGCATACCTCCACCACTCCATGCTCTCTTCCACCTGCTCCCTACTCTCACTACAGATCACAATGTCATCTACAAACATCATAGTCCACGGAGACTCCTGCCTGACCTCATCTGACAACCTGTCCATCACCATCGCAAACAAGAAGGGGCTCAGAGCGATCACTGATGTAATGCCACCCCCACCTTGAACCCATCTCTAACTCCTACTGCACACCTCACCACTGTCTCACTGTCCTCATACATGTCCTGCACCACCCTCACATACTTCTCTATCTCATGCAGTACCACAGTTCTGCTCTTGGCATCCCATCATATGTTTCCTGTAGATCCACAAAGACACAGTGCAACTCAGTACCTGTACAATTGTTATAGAATAACATTTTTGATGGCTTTGAGCTTCCCACTGTGGTAATTTAAAAAAGAAAGAAAGAAAACACAGTAGAAGACAGCAAACAGGTGAAAATGTTCATATGATATTCAAATAATAAAAATATAAGTGAATGTTTTGGTATTGCTTCTATCAAATATGCAGATAGGATCATATTTTTTGATAATGTTAACCTTTAGTTTATTTAGCAAATTAAACTACAGTCAAAGGTAAACTGCATAAAAATTTATTGTTTAAAATTTTTATTTCAAAGATGTTACTTATTCTGCAGGATAACCTGTAACCTCTGGAGCTATTTCAACCACCTTATACCATTCATTAAAAACGTGTCATATTTCATTGAGGAAATTGACTTTTTATGAGGATTTATGATTATTATTATTATCATGTCAACCCCTGAATTATTTATTAATTGAGCATGAAAAGAAATGCAAGCAGCATGTAAAGACAGATGACGAATTTAAACCATAATGACTGCAAATCGGTGTTTGTTCTTCGCCCGCTAATCTTTTATTTTTTATTTTAATTTGTATTAATTTTGATGTTATTCATTTGTGTGCCAATTACTTTCAGTAACAGTAACAATAATGCTTTAATTTTGAAGAGAACTCCTTGGATTTCCGGTTTGATTCCGTTGTGTGTGCTCAGCTTGATCGCCGGTCCCTCTGGTGACGTCACCAACACCAGGACTCGTACAGGACAACGCCGAGAAAGGGACACATTGTGGGGTACTATGTCGCCCCTTGGCGATCACACTGGGAAAACTACTTTATTTTATTTTATTTTTATATGACAAGTGACTTTTCTAATAGCCTGAAAGTGATTATCTTGAGTAATCTCATGAACAAAATCTTTGTGTTGATGAGTTCATCAGAAAGTCCCTGCTCGCTCATCAACTATGTGATTAATCATATGGAAGTATTCGTCATACTATACAGTAAAATACATTGTTCAGAAACTAAATTTAGACTTTGTGTGGTTGTTTTCTCACCTGTCCATTCTTGCTCGCCATTTTTATCACTCAGATGGCGACATGTGCTGTTTACAGAATTACTGAACATCTTACACACTTAAAACTATTAAAAATAACACGAGAAAAAAGTTACATTTAACTTATGTTAGAGCTAAAAACAGCCATATATGTTTGCACGGTAGAGGTTCAATAAGCAGCTCTGACTCTTATTACCAATATTATTTTAATAGTTTAATAATCAAAAAATTACCCTCCCCCCTGTTTGTGTTTCTCAGACACACCTAAAATACAGTGTATGACTTCATAGGTACTGAAAAGACAACATTTTGATGAGTAAACCTTGAGCACGTGAGTAACCGGTTGCATAATAACAGGTTGGATTTACATCCAATCAAAACAAGTCAGTCCTAAGTTGGTAATAAAAGAAAGCTGCACTGAATCTTAAAGCAATGCTGATCCTATTTAGGAAGGGAATCCTTACCAAAGTGTTCCGCTTTCACAGGTATCTTGCTCAGCTGTTATGGGCACCATTCAAAATCAAATAATGTCAGATTGTATCATTGTTGAACACCTTCGTAAGAAATTAGAGCTGTGGCAAAAAGAAAGAATTTCGTCAATATATCTGTTCTTGTCGAGTATTTTCTTTTGCTACAGGTTGAAGTTGTGTGTCAGTTTTACGACAGTTTGCGTGTCATGTAAAACAAAACAAAAAATACAATGATAATTTTAGATGTTGTAAAAGTGAAATCTCACATTAAGACTTAAATTGTGAAGCCTGTGTCTCTAACTACTACACATTTGGAATTTATGACTGGATTTGGATCAACACACAGTTTTCATAGCCAAAACCTTCTGTTCCCACTAATCTCTTATGTGCAATATTCATCTGTTTTAACAGTTTAGTTGGCCCAGATCCACTAATGATGATTCATTTATGTGCTCCTTGTTCCACAGCACCTCCACACGTCCCCATTCACGCCTGCAATGTAAAGCAGAGCGATTACCTGTAAACGTCCTTTAACACAGATTTGGAGACGTGCATATAAACACTGTCTGAGCGACACTTTTTTTAAATTAATATTTGAAGTCAGCTGAGAGCGAAATCACAGTGCACTTTTCAGAAAGCCTCTTGAAGTGTTGAATTTCCCGTCACAAGAGGGCAGAACAGCCTTGGAAGAAAAGGCAAACACTGAGTGCTTATCCATTACTAGTATGTCAAAAGCTTTAATGTGTCCTAAATGTGCAGCATGTTAGATGCAATACACCAAAAGTATCAGGATGTACGCCTGGATCGTTCCCCTTTTGCAGCACGAAAGCTAAAATACTTTTTGTCCATTCTGACCCACCATACTTTGCACCAGCTGCACGCACAGCAAAAGAGTTTAATAGAAAGTTGCACTATCACAACCCAGTGTGTCCCATTTGCATGCATACAGTAAACAACAGTAAAAAGGAAAAAGTATGAGACTTGGATCGCAGGCGTTGTCTCGGTAATCATGTGTGAATGTCTAACATACCAACCTTCATCACCATAGTGTCAGGATGTGACAAATAAATAACCATCTGCTGACCTTTTTCACACTCATCCTCCAACTCTTACTTAACATACACAATTTTTTTCCCTACCTCAACAAACGAATTAAAAGACAGCTGGATGAATAACTATAAGCACGTGCTTATTTTTAAACATCCACGTTATGAGTTAAATTAGTTTTAATGCAGCGGACTCACAGGTAATTGGAAAGAGCTGATGTGCGTGTTCACACTGCTACATTTACAGCTGGTATTATTAGATTTCCTGGTTGAATATCATTCAACATAAACGTCATTATATAACTTTCAAAAACAACATTACATGTCTAAGGGGGCTTTAATGTTGCTGCTGAAGTGCAAAATTATTGGAATGGTTCGTCTTTCATACCCCACTCCTCCTAAGCCCGAGGCAAACTTGATTTATTAATCGAGGCTGAGTCACACGTGTCAGCACTCTATCTGCTGCTGCTATAACCAGGATGTCTTCCATTTTAGATCCACGCCCCTCATATTCTCACCAGTGACACTGTATCATCCCAGTGAGCGACTACTGAGAGGCCTGCAGCTGAGCGGAGCTACAGTTACCATGCTGATGAAACTAAGTGTTTATTTTGGCAGAAAGGCGCTCGTGTTTAAGTACACCTGGCCAGAGGTGATGATGTACGTGATGAACCAGCGGCTCCTGTACTATGTTTGCAATTCGTTGACCTCAAGGCCAAGGGAAATTTTGGTCTTATGAAATGTAGATTATGTGTGATGAAAATGAGCATCTTTAATCTTTCAAAGATAGGATTTATTAATCAAAATCAGACATTTAATAACGTGATGTGATAGATGTAGTTATAGTGCTCTTTCCCGTGCTGTGACAGGTCAAAGTGTCCACCATGGAAAAGGCTGGTTTGAGGAAGGTATGAATGTTGGATAGTTGTTTGCAGAGAGTGGCAAAATGGCTGGATGCAGAGAGCTGTTCTATGATCACAGTGAATGCTAGTGTATTTAGATTAGGAGAGTGAAATGGCTCTCACATGTGGAATAAAAATCTGAACCAGAATACTTGTTTTGTTTTTCCAGGGAGGAAATTGTTTTGTTATAGATGTTCAATTAAAATATAAATCTGTAAAATGTAAACTCTCTCAATAAAAAACAAACAAAACAAAAACAAGCAAAACTAAGGCACTCAAAGTGTGATGTTAAATTATATATTCCAAAGTTGAAAAATATAAACAAGATATTTCAAGTGAAGCTACAGCATGCAGTTGATTCTCTTTACTTTGCTTTGTTTTTTTGTTTTTGTTTTTGTTTTTAAACAAAATCTCCAACTGACCATGCAGGCTGTGGTGAGATTATGGGAGGAAAAAAACTAATACGTGTATACAATCATGTCAAAAAGAAAATACATTGGTTTTATGTGTTGGGATATTATTAAAAAAAGTCATTTGGTCTTTCAACAGGTTCTAAATTTATTTAAATACAACCTCACATGAACAACAATACACATTACGTATTACATCATGTCATTATTTATTTAACAAAAACTAAGTCAAAGCAGTTTGTGAAAAACTAAGTAGATTCCTTGATTCAGTAGCTTTAGTTGATTGATGTTTGCAGGCATTCATTCAGTTCTCTTAAGGTCTGCCACAGCATTTCACTGAGGTCTGGACTTTGATTGGACCATTGCAACACCTTGATTCTTTTCTTTCTCAGCCATTCTGTTGTAGATTTGTTGCTGTGCTCATTGTCCTGTTGCATGACTCAGTTTTGGTCAAGCTTTATCTGTTGGACGGATGGCCTCACATTCAACTCTGGAATACTTTGATATACAGAGGAGTTCATGGTCAACTCAGTGACTGCAAAGTGCCCAGGTACTGTGGCTGCAAAACAATCCAAAATCATCACCCCTCCACCACTGTGCTTGACAGTTGGTATGAGGTGTTTGTGCTGATATGCTGTGTTTAGATTTTCTCCAAACATGGTGCTGTGCATTATGGCCAAACATCTCCACTTTGGTCTTGTCTGTCCAAAGGACGTTGTTCCAGAAATCTTGTGGTTTGTTCAGATGCAGCTTTGCAAACCTAAGCTGTGCTGCCATGTTCTTTTTAGAGAGAAGAGACTTCCTTCTGGCAACCTCTCCAAACAAGCCATACTTGTTCAGTGTGTTTCTAATTGTGCTGTCATGAACTTTAACATTTAACTGAGGCCTGTAGAGTCTGAGATGTAGCTCTTGGATTTGTTGCAGTTTCTCTGAGCACTGCACAGTCTGACCTTGTGGTGAATTTGTTGGGACGTCCACTCCTCAGAAGCTTGGCAACTGTCTTGAATGTTTTCCATTTGTGAATAATCTTTCTCACTGCAGGATGACAGCCGTCTCTGGCAGAAGGAAGCCTTTCTGTCAGAAAGGCTTTTAAGCCTTCCAAAACAAACTCTTTCACATTCTGGCAAAAAAGTCCTGAAGGGAAATATCTACCATTACCACATGAGATGCAATTTTATTATTTTCCTGTTCTTTTTCTGGTGTTGCAAAGCTATATACATTACAAAAACATGACTGATCAGCCACATTAATATGATACTTTATGAACCAATACCAAAACAGTAATGTCTTCACACTAAGCTAACCAAACCAGCTCCCATCTGCAGCGTCTTATTTACTATACAAATATGAAAGGGTTATCAGTACTATCATCTCTCAGGAGCAGCAAAGCTGAATGTTGTAGTAACTAGTTGTAACTAGTACGCAAGTAACACTGTTTAAAATTCTGCACCTGGATAATTTTATTCTTACACAAACTTTGCATTTTGACTAACATTTTGGAGACTAAAATGTTTAACTGCACCTCTAATTCCTCATGGTGTTGGGTTTGTTTCTCCTTTATTCTGAAAGTTTTACTTACCTGGTATGTGTCTCTGATGAATTTATTTCCTGTCTTTGTTTACTTCCCGCCTTTTGTGTTTGGTCCCTCTGCCCTCACTAGTTTCACCTTTCTTCACTTAGTTCTCTCTCTCTGTATTTCTTCTCCTGTGTTTCTACTTATATTTTGTGAGATTTTCTATTTACCCCTCCCTGGTTACCTCTGTGTGGATTCCTTGAATTGAATTTTTCCTATTGGCTTTCTTTCACTTGTTCCTTTTCCTGTTGTTGGATTTTCTTTTGTTGGGCCATTGTTAGACTACCTGTCTATCGTTTGCTTGACTTGTATTGTTTTCTTTTTGTTTGCCTCCAAAGCTGGGTCAAGTGTCTGCAGATGTTTGCTACTTGTTTAAAACAGAACACTAAAAAAAGATCCAGTGCCTCTGTTTGAAGACTGCAGAAATGTAGCTCTAATCAAGCAAATAGAAAGAAATGAATAAAATTTGGATTTAGCCTTCACACACATTATAACCCTCATAATACTTGATGTATAGTTTTATATAGGTACTACAAAAAAACAGCTGGAAGAATGTTTTGCAACTAATTTGTTTAATTGGCAGCAGGTTAGTAACATAATTAGGTATAAAAAGAACATCTTAGAGAGGCAGAGTTTCTCAGAAGATGGGCAGAAGTTTACCAATCTGTGAATAACTGTGGAACAATTTCAAAATAATGCTCTTTGCCATTAAAATTGCACAGACTTTGAATATCTCATCATCTACAGTTCATAATATCATCAAAAGATTCAGAGAATCTAGATAAATATCTGTGCACAAGGGACAAAGCTGAAAATCAATATGGATGCCAATGATCTTTGGATCCTCAGGCAGCACTGCATTAAAAACAGGGATGATTCTGTCATGGAAATCACTGCATGGACTCAGGAACACAGTTCACTGTGCCATCCACAAATGCAGGTTAAGGCTCTATCATACAAAGAAGAAGCTATATGTGAACATGATCCAGAAACATCGCCGTCTTCTCTGAGCCAAAGCTCATTTAAAAGGGACTGAGGCAAAGTGGAAAACTATTCTATGGTCAGACAAATTGAAATATGAAATTCTTTTTGGAAAATATAAGAATAAGAATAACTTTTTTGATCCCAGAGGGAAATTCATTTGTCTGACATAGCTCATCTACTATTTATGTGAGAACTGTAAAGCCTGATGGCTATGGGTACGAATGATTTTTTATTCCATAAAGATGTGGAACAAAAAACCATATGGACGTTGCATTCTCTGGACAAAAGAGGAGAAGGACCATCCAGCTTGTTATCAGCGCTCAGTTAAAAAGCCTGTATCTGATGTTATGGGGGTGCATTAGTGCCTATGGAATTGGCAGCTTGCACATCTGGAAAGGCACCATCAATGCTGAAAGATTTATACAGGTTTTAGAGCAACAAATGAGCCCATCCAGACTACATCTTTGTCAGGGAAGGCCTTGCATATTTCAGCAAGACAATGCTAAACATCATACTGCATCTACTACAACAGCATGGCTTCGAAATAGAAGAGTCTGGGTGCTGAACTGGCCTGCAGTCCAGACCTTTCAACAACCAAAAAACATTTGGGGCATCATAAAACAAATAATACAACAAAGACGACCCAGGACTGTTGAGCAGCTAGAATCCTCTATCAGATAAAAACGGGACGACAGTAAAATTTCCATACTGGATTGGTCGAGGCCCGGGTTAACAACGACTGCCTCCGGTGCTGTTGGCCAACAGGGTGCCGGTGGAAACGGTGCTACTGTTGGCAAAAGACAAAGGAAGAGGAAAGGGGGAAGGCGTGGTCGGAAGCAGCGAGAGTAGGGACACAATTCTAGACTCAATACCCAGGAAAATACTCAATACTCAATATAATTTTCAGTATCACGGGGAAAAAAAAGATAAAATAAAGAGGTTGTTATTTTTAAATAAACATTACAGCAATACTGGTCTGAGCAAATGTATTCATCTCCAGCCCTGTTTATTTCCTGTGCTTATGGTGACTTGGCACCATGTCATGTTGCTGATCAAATAGAGTTGTTAAGGTAGCCTTCCACTGTTTCTGTCTATTTGCTGGTAGACTTTGCTCAGCTTCACTCTGGGACTTTCAAGAGAAACGTAACACTTTTGTTGTGTGAATGAGAGGGAGACAGGTGTAACAGTGAAGCTGCAAGGAGAGGTAGTGAAGGTGGATGAGTTTAAATACCTGGTTCAACC
Source organism: Heterochromis multidens (assembly GCA_015108495.1). Taxonomy (NCBI): domain Eukaryota; kingdom Metazoa; phylum Chordata; class Actinopteri; order Cichliformes; family Cichlidae; genus Heterochromis; species Heterochromis multidens. The sequence goes on from VUQS01019395.1 coordinate 20,136, forward strand.
ATCAAAAGCAATGGACAGTGCACAGGAGAGGTGAAGAAGAGAAGGCAGGCAGGGTGGAGTGGGTGGAGAAGGGAAGGTTTACAACATGGTAGTGAGACCTGCTATGATGTATGTTTTGAAGATGGTGGCACTAACAAAAATGCAAGAGGTGGAGCCAGAGGTGGCAGAGTTAAAGATGTTAAGATTTTCATTAGGAGTGACCAGGATGATTAGAAATGAGTATATCAGAGGGACAGCTAAGGTTGAGAGACAAAGTTAGAGAGGTAAGGCTGAGATGGTTTGGACATGTACAGAGGAGAGATAGTGGATATACTTGACAAAAGATGTTGAATATGGAGCTGCTAGGGTGGAAGAAAAGAGGAAGATCACAGAGAAGATTCATGAATGTAGTGAAGGAGGATATGCAGAGGGTTAGTGTGACAGAGGAGGATGCCAGGGATAGTGTGAGATGGAAGCAGATCCATTGTGGAGACCCCTAATGGGAGAAGACGAAAGAAGAAGAAGAGGATGTTGCAATCTTTGTTTTAATCATATACATGATGGTCAATTATCTGTAGGTTTCTGAGTCAGCAGACTCTTTAGAGAAACTATATTTCATGCAGGATGTGTCCTTGTTTGAAACAGTTAATAAGATCAGAGCCAATACTGGGAATTCTAACTCTACCTAAGATCTGTCTCAGTTGATATCAATTCAGTCTTGAATAAACAATCTACGCTAATGTTTATTATTATAATTTCTCAGACATAAACCATAAACACCAGATTTAATTATGCTTTCCTGGAGTCAGAATTACTTAGAATAATAATTTCACAATGCCTCTCCACATAATCAATTGCCAAAATAGAATTATTTGAAGCAAAAAGAGGCCCATAGATTATTGCCAAAAGATATGTGTCATCAAAAACATTAATAAAAAAAGGCATCCATGAATCAATTGTGTTTCTGATTTTTCTCTAAGTAGGAACTGACAGATTTTCTTTCTAAGAACTGTAACTGACAGCACATAAAAGCAAAAATCATCTTTTCTTCAGTGCAAAATTTTATTTTTATAATAAAACAAATGTTTAAATATTGCAATTTTCCCCGAACTGCAGTAAGTTACAGGATCTTCTCTCACTTAAACAACTGAAAATAAAGTGCTCTGCTGCTGGAAAGAGGTACAAATAATTAACTGCTGCACATCCTTACCAGACAAAAGCAGGTGTAAGAGATCCCAGAAAGCTGAATCTGTTCATCTGGATGTAATGTTTTAAGTGAGAGAAACATTTCATCACTATCCAAGTGACTTCTTCAGTCTCAGCTGACTGCAGGCTTCCCCAACCTTATAAACAGTACATTTGCATAATGACCGAAACCAGCACCACTGACTAACAATGGGCCACGAGGTCAGTTTCATGATCATTAATATGCAAACTGTCATGACCACTGATCTATGGCCATAAATACCATTCACAGCATTGTAAGACGGTGACAGATACCCTTAGGCCCCCTCCTCGGTTCAGAGATGGTCTTTCCCTTTTCACGTAAATGGCCTCCTTGACTCCCCGTTCAAACCAGCGTTCCTCCCTGTCCCTGTCCTTTTGAGTTGTTCTGGACTTATGATTAATCTCCTTAGTATTAAGAGATCTTTTATGTTCTAGTTCCTGAGTTTGTTATTCTGTAGTGCCTCTGAGTTTTTTATTTATAGTTCTTGATTTCTTGTTTTATTACGTTGGTTCTCCTTTCGTGCCCAGTCTGTCCTTGTCTCGTCTCCATGTTCTCTTTTCAGTGTCTCCGTGCTTGTGTATCTTCAGTCCCCCAGTCTGTCGTATCTCCATGTCTGTTTATCCCAGTGTCTAGTTCACGTTTTAGTCTGAGTCTCAGTGTGCGTGTGTTACTTCCTGTTTTATTTTGTTAGTCCCCTGTCTCGTGTGCGTATGTTCAGTTTTGTTTCCCCTGTCTCGTTAGTCAGATTTAGTTCACCTGTGTTCCCTGGTGTGTTCCATCTCTCTGATTACCTCGTGTGTATTTAAGCCCTTAGTTTCCTTCAGTCCCTTGTTGCGATCTCCATCATGCTGTGTCTCCCTCCCGATTTCCTGTGTTTTCTAGTTTGTAGTTTTCCTTCTGTTCCAGCAATAAAGCTGTGAACGCTGTTCTGCGTCTGAGTCCTGCATTTGGGTCCACAACTCTGCCTGCCACACAGCGGCACATGACAGACTGACCTTGTTTATAACTTTTATGGTCACAAAATCTAGGCACAGCCAATGGGCAGAAGGTTAACAGTTCTGTGGTCTCAGGATCTTGTCTGTTATTTGCAGATGATGTGGTTCTGTTGGCTTCATAAAGCACTTAGGCTGTTTACAGTCAAGTGTGAAGTGGCAGGGGTGGGAATTGCCACCTTCAAGTCTGAGGCCACTCTTCATGCCGTTTAAGTATCTCTAGGTCTTGTTTAAGTGGGGGAAGAGTGGAGAGGGAGATTGACAGACAAATTAGTGCAGTGATGCAGATGCTGCACAGGTCTGTTGTGTGAAGCGCGAGCTGAGAATGAAGGCAAAGCTGTAAACGTTCCTAACTTTAGCCATGGCGACAAGCTGTGGGTAGTGACTAAAAAAATGAGAATATGACTGCAAGGTAAATAACATTAATAAAATACCTTTTATGTTTGTCTTTAATTTAATTTAATTTAATTTTTATTTTATTTTATTCAGTTACTTGAGGGCAGTGGCTCCATGGTGTAGTGGCATTTTCTGACATGCGAAAGATCCCCAGTTCAAGACTGAGAGGAAACACAAACCAGTCCTTACCCATCCTTTATCCAAGTCACAAGTCTAGATAAATGGGAGGTTTGTGTCAGAAAGGGCATAAAAGCTGTGGTGACCCTGTGGGAAAGAAGTTGAAAGTGCCTCAAATTTCTGTTTGATACCTTTGTTTTATCGATATCAGAAAAGGCATCATTTTCATATCTGTGTTTGTGTGTCTGTGCGTGTCAGAGACAGCAGTGTGAATTTGTATGTAAAAATTGTTGATGTACCCAGATTATCTTTTCTGAAGTATTCCTCACAACAGCTTCTGTTGTGTTCTCTACAAGGAATAAAAAATATTGTATGTAATTCATGCACACAAACAAAGAACTAAAAAGGATATCAGTCACGTGTACATAAGTGACTACGTTTCTTTGTGTTGATGAATGCTGTATCTTTGCACTTTGTAATATTTATAGCTCTATCAAACAATAAGAATTGACAGCCAAACACTGGAAATTAGATCTATCTTTAAAAAGCTTACACATATACAGATATATAGGAAACTATAAGCAAGCAAACTAGCAAAGCTTCAGTAGAAGGAACTAATTGTAATTTATTGCTAAAGGGAACATTTGTTAGTATGGCTGCCATCACAGTGGTAGTTAGGCAGCTTTTACAAAATTCATCTTATATATCAAGATGTGGTTCTGTATTTCAGTGCTGTTCCCTTTGCAACAGTTCAAACTTTCTGTAACCCACAACAGACTGAACACAAAGAGCTGAAGTATGCTCAAAGTTGATCAAAAAGGTTATTCGCCAATAAATCAAAATGTTGAGACTAATCTACCCACACGTCTCCACGGCCTCTTTTATCTTTAAAGGCTGAATCTGAGGGTTTGATCAGATTCGTAAATACTTCTACTTCAATGTGTGCTAAAAATGTGAACATTTTAAATTAAAATGTGTTTTCAAATATGACCTTTGTTTTCAATTAACTTTCAAATTCTGCCAAGTAATAAATCTATTTTTGTCAGAATCCAAAGTTATGATACTTTACTTGAAAACGCTCATTTGTTGATTGAATTAGTGTTTTAGTCGATACAAAAATCTGTCCAAAACAGATTTTTGTACTGTCAATATACAAAAATTTGTTTTGGACAGATTTTTGTATCGCTTTTGTGTTTAACCCCTGGGTTTGAAAAGAAATAATTTTTTTTTCTTCTCCTACCTGTCAGCTTAGACATTGTCATGCTACACATGTAATGTAATAACAGAGTTATTACATAGAAATGAATAAATAAACAGATACAAGAAACACACGAACAAGATGAGCCTACAGAGAATCTATAGAGCTCATCTTGGAAAAGCAAATGTGTTTCGTACAACATTGCATTCAGATCACAATTCTGTTTGCAAAAGCTGCCAGACAGGAGAGGGTCATAAAAAAAAAAGAAAAGAAACAATTGATTGTGCAAAAAAAGCATGAAATTCAATCAAGTTTTGTCATGAAATGTTCCTGGACTTTTTCATCATGAAGCACAATATGTTAAAGTGACAGAAATGTAAGTATCTCATTTGAAAAGTAGCACAATTTAACAGCTCATATGTGTGTCTTTTTTTGTTCACCCTGACACCATCACTGGACAAGTAAAGTATATGTTCTGTACTGTCTTTCATTTGCACCTTGAATTTTCTGAATATTTTACAGAATGACTGCACAATATGTTCACGTTTCAGATAATTTTGATCAGTTTAAGGAGATGCTGTTGTGTAGATTCTATCAACTTCAAGGTCACAGTATTCCCTGAGAAACAGCAGAAAAAAAAATGTAAGGACAATTGAAGTTGGTATAATACACATAGCTATAATCGTGTCGCACCACAAGCAAAGACTTGCCCTGTAGGCAAAGAGTCCATCTTTGCCAGGTGAGATAATCCCATGGAGGGTATTGGTATTCATCAGATTGAAAAAGACAAGACTTCACTCTGCTTTCCATCATGGTATCTCTAACCAGGAGCTTCAGTTCGACGTTCCTGCCGCTGGAGGCAAGAAAACTCTTTTCAACTTTTAAGTCAACTTTGCTCTTGCAAAGGGATCTAAATTAACATTGCTTTGTGAGGCATAAGGCATGTGGATTTGAACAGGGATTTATGATGAGCACAGCACACAGTGAAGTTATCAGTACAGAAGCCTTTTTACCGAAGACTTTGAAAGTCTGAGACATTACAGGCAGGTGAAAACCTATTTCTTGTGACATTAACTCTGAGAAATACTGTAGAAATTCCAGTCATATGGAGCACCACAATAACTGAGGCTTCATCTTAGCAGGCAGTTCAAGTTTAGTGACCAGTACTTTTAATGCAGTGACAGCAGCAATATAATGAGTCCTGAAGATTGCTGATTCCTCTTTATGCACCCCTCACAGGAAATCACCAAAACTCTAGCTGCTCATTATCCACGTGGCTGGATATAAAATTGTCGGCGTTGATATGAGTTTTAGGTGTGCGAGAATATACACTAAAATGCATGCATAAGGGAGCACATGCACACACACAAATACACCTCACTTCTCTACCCACTCTTTTCCATCTTATACATTTCCAGCATGACTGAGCTTACCACATTCCCCCACAGAGCCCTTCTCCAAACTTGCAGAGTGCTCGAGCAAACACTGTGTACTGGGCCAATTAAAACTCCTGTGGTGTGGGCGAGAGGGAATGGCAGCATGGGATGGATAGATGGGGCATAACGACCCATTTAGGTAATGGCCATCTTTCCCCTCTCCCTCCCTTCCTCCACCTATAAGCCCTTCAACTCCTTCACTCTATTGTATCTCCCCTCTTCCCCTTCTCTTCTTTCTCTCCCTCTCTCTTCATGTTGATTGTCTGTCACTCCCTCTGTGCTCCTGGGAGCAGCTAATTGCACCTCTTGCACTCCCCCGCTTACCCCTTGTGTGATAGGATGCCGATTGTGGCAGATACTTACCTTAAGAGATCAATGGCGCAAGTTGCTAAACAGCTCTGCGCAGAGCTGACTGCCACGAAGTTGGCTGAGGTCGATGCGCGTTTTGCGGCCTGTTTGTTTTTGAATTTCAAAGGAGTTTTCGCACACACATCACACGGCCCGCATCTTTGTTAGCTGAAGTGCGCTGTAAGGTAGAAAGTATGTGTGGCAGCAGGATTTCAAATTAATACTGTCCCCGCCGGTAATGAAGTCATCAAAAATTAAACAAGCTACGTCAACCCAAGGGGATGAAGAAAAATGTTTATATTTTTCGTGTGTGCACAATACTTTAGTTCAAAGTTCAAGCTTTTCGCTTGCATAAAAAAAAATGCTGTCTTCTCTCATGTGTCGCTGTCAGGTATCATTACGGTTCCAGTTGACAGTGTTACTGTGCGCTCCAGAATAAACTGTGAGTCGGCATAAAGGAATAATGACAGAATGTGACAAATTATCACTCACAACTTGTCAATCATACACACCCAGGGGTTGTTTGTTGTGACACAAATAGCAGCAGTAAACTTAGTCACAGGGAAGATGACATTTGCAAAGGTTTGGGTTATATCCACGGTATGCAAGGATCTGTTTTTGTTCAACAGCCTGCTACACCAGCAGTCCTTTGTGTATTAAAAATGGTGGAGATACTGTCTCACAAGAATGAGGCCAGGATTCACACAAAAGAAAGCAGATTGGTTATAATGGTGGCTTGCTATCATTTATTCACTCCTGCATGTGTAGACATATTCCGCTTCATGCAAACAAACACTGCCAATGATTAAATTCACAATTACTAAAGGGTATTCTATTTGTATCCTCCAAGTCTTTATTTTGGCAAAATGACTGCTTCGAGACTCCTCCTGGCACATTGCTGAAACACAAAATACCTTTTTGGAGTTCAACACATTGCATGTTGTGAAAGAGCTGTTGCAAGTGAACTGCTAAAGTGATTAGAGAGTAATACCCCACAGCGCTGAACATTAATGCTGAAGAAGGAAGTGAAGAGGAAGACTTTTTTTTAAGTGGGATGATGTTTGGCAAAAAGCTTTGACATGACACACACACACACACACACACACACACACAAAAAACAAGATGAGAACAAACGTCCTTTAAAACTAAATGATTTTCTAACATCATCGCTGGCTTTAAAACTACAGCAAATTAAAAATGATCATAGGAAAGACATGCTCCTCTACCTCTCTCTGTTCTCTTTTGCACTGTGATCTTGGCTGGCATTATCAATGCCTAATTACGCTTTAAGTTTCTCATCAATTTCAAATCTAATCAAGTAGAAAATTAATATTTCAAAATCATATTTTCTGAGCAATATTCAACTCTATTCATGTCTGCTAATGGGAGAGGCTTAGACACACTCGACAGGCTGATGCACTCTTTAATTATCCCCTTCTTGCCTTCTCTCCATATTACAAAGGAGAGCTTCACTGGCCGGTTCCTTTTGACCACAGCACTGAGCTCAGTACATTTGTATCTATGTTACAAATTTAATATTGCTGCTAAATACATGTATACATACACACACACAGACACACACACACACACACACACACACACACACACACACACATATATATATATATATATATATATATATATATATATATAGTTATCACAAACACTTGATTGCAGTTCTTGCTGCCAAGGGTGGCACAACCAGTTATTAGGTTTAGGGGGCAATAACTTTTTCACACGGGGCAGGTAGGTTTGGATAGTTTTTTTCCCTTAATAAATGAAATCATCATTTAAAAACTGCATTTTGTATTTACTCAGGTTATCTTGTCTAATATGAAAATTTGTTTGATGATCTGACCAAATGTAAAAATCAGTAAAAGCTTTATATTATTATTATTTTATGGATTGTCTTCAAACTGCACAACAATATACTAGGCCTTGGGGGGGGGCTACATGCTTAGCCGACCAAGGTACCTAGGTTGGCTAAGCATTTGACCTTGACCTTCATTGTTAGTGCCAAGGTCAAAGTTGACCTTGTAAAAAATGTTTATATTTTATATCGAGTATATTATATCATATGAAAGGGCATGGAGAGAGTTGTACAACACACTTTTTATTTTTTCAATACGACGCCCTATAACGTCACAGTGACGCCGCTGAAGTTAGAATGTTTAATAAAAACAGGCTGAGCTTTTTCTATGCTTGTTATTCTTTTATTTTAGCTGTTTATTTGACTTATGTGAAGGGAACTTGCTAAGTGAGAATTTCATTGCACAGCGTAACCATTGTGTTTTGCTGTGTATATGACAATAAACTTCTTGATCTTGGTTTTAGAAATGGCTTTGTAACCCTTTCCAGACTGATAGATGACTTTGTTTCTCAGCTGTATAAATAAAATTGAATTGAATTGAATTGAATTATATATTGTTGGTGTCTCCCCATGTCCTTTGTCAGAGCGTCAGTTCACCTTCCCCTTGTGTCTTCCAGCTCCAGTGTTCCCTAGTCCTAGTTTTTATTCCCAGTTTAGGTTTCAGTAAGTTTTAAGTTTCAATTTTTGTATGTTTGTTTGAAGTTTTGTATTTTTTTGTTTCACCTTTATTTTGTACTCTGGTCATCAGCCTAAATAAATCGCTCGTTTTTTTTTGTTAAACTTCGTCTGCCTGAGAGTCTGCATTTGGGTCCTCCTTTCCACTACACATACATGACACAGAAGGGTTCTATTAAAGTGATTTCTTGATTCAATAGGTCTTGCAGTAATCAGGTCTGGGTGTGGCTAGTGAAATTGAGCTTTCAGCTTTCCAAAAGTTAATTCATGATTTAACAATAAAAACAATATTTTTTTACATAGGGCCAGGTAGGTTTGGGTAGCTTTTTTCCCTTTTTTCCTTTTTTAAATGATGACGAAATCATCATTTAAAAACTACATTTTGTATTTACTCAGGTTATCTTTAACTTTAACTAATGGAAACCCATTCCATGAAGCTCCCAGTGCACAGTTTTTGTGTTGATGTTAAAGCCAGAGGAGGTTTGTACCAGGGAGCATTGGTAACCTTTTCGCACTATGTGCCCCAGCACTCCGTGACCTTGCTCTGTAATTTTTCGTGGTCAGCCATTTTATAGCTGACATGCTGTGGTTCCACTTACAGTTGAGTGGAATATCATGGAGAAATTTCAAGAGCTGACTTGTTACATCGGTGCAATTCTATTACAGTACCACGCTCAAATTCAGTGAGATCTTTAGAACAACCCATTCTTTCACAAATGTTTCTAAAGGCAGACTGCATGGCTAAGTGCTTGATTTTATACATGTGGTAATCGGTCTGAAAACACCTGAATTCAAAGATTAAGAGGTGTGGCCCAATACTTTTGTCCATATAGTATATGTATATTTATTTTTTTCAACAAAAACAACAGCAGATGTAACTGTAAATTTTTTTCTGTAAAAAGTAAGTAAACCCTTCACATTATCCACTAGTCTTGGGAGTCAAATCTGAATCTGAACAGACCATTTCTGTAACAATCATTTCATTTTTTGAACATTCCTTGGTGGATTTGTGATTCTGACTAGGATCATTATCCTATTGAAAGGTCCACTTCTGGTTCATCTTTCAGACAGAGAGTCTCACATTATTTTAAGCACACTCTGATATTGTGTAAGATTTGTATTTAAATTAATGACTACAAGCTGCCTAGTCCCTGAGGCAGTGGAGAAAAAGCAAGGAAAGGTTGCTATCTATCTATCCATCTGTCCATCCATTTAAATAACCATTTATCTAACTAGGGTTGGGGGTAGGCTGGAGCTTATTCCAGCTGATGCGGTCCATGCTCTGGACAAGTCACCAGTCCATCACACAGCTAACACAGAGAAACAGACTGACTGATTTAGAAACACCAATTAGACTAACATCCACATTGGTCTTTGTTGGTTGACCACTCTGGGGGAGACAAATAATGGTCTTACATTTTCTCTATTTGTACACAGTCTCTCTGGCTGTTAGTGGAGTCCAAACTCTTCAAAAGATGATTTTATAACTTTTTCCAGCCCAATGTGTATCGACAACTCTTTCCTCCTTAAATATCTCAAATGATTATGCCATATCCACATATGGTATCTTAATATCCAGAACCATATGTTGTGAGGATAAGAATTTCATAGTTCCCTGTAATTAAAAGAACACAAAGTGTTGGAAGCCAAAACAGTTTTAATGAGAACTGGCATTGATTCTTCCAGTTTTAGGAATTCTACTGGAGATATTGAATCATTTGGTGTTTTGGGGGACTTAACCATTTCACGTTGTTATCTTTCACTCATCTATATATATAAAGAAGGTGACCAACCACAACTTCTTGTGATCCCATTAACTGAAAACACTGGACTCTAATTTCACCCTCAAATTAACTGCTCAACTACTCAATACTTGTGAACTCACAGATATGTAACACTGGATTTTTTTTCTTTCACAGTGTTTCCCAGATATAGATTTTATTTGGGTGGGCTGTCGAGATACATTAAAGGCCACTCAAGTAAATTTGGCAGTTTTTATATATTTATCTGTCTGAGATGACAGTGCTATGGATTTAATACTGGACACTCCTCTCACTCTTCTGAAAGTTCAGTCACTGCTTACCAGCTAGCTTTGGTCCTTCATGTCTAGTGTTTCCCTATGGGTAGGTTGCTCAGGTTGCTTTTGTGGTGATCCTCAATGTCATTCAGTTGTCTCGAGTGTCTTGTACCATGGCTGGATGGACTCCCGCTCCACTGTCTTGGACTGCAACTGGGGACAGTACCACTTGTTCTGCTCTGGGGAACAGCTATGAGTTAAAGAGCCACTTGAACCAGAACCCAGCAGAAGAACTGGTGTGCAGAAGCTGCAGAGCAAAACAAAGACTACTGTCACCAGATGCAGTCAAAGACAGTAGAGCTGGAGTCTCTCAGACTTACTTGTAGCACTGTTTACCAGATGTCTTCATTTAATCAGGTATCAGTGTAATAATCACTGTTATTATCCTCCTTTAATTTCCCCAATCATAAAAGGTCTGTGGTCTGATTACTGGTCCTGCTACCTTTGAAGTGATTTTAATTTGCCATTTTTAAATATAATTAACTTTATTCTAAATAGTGGTACAAGGGAGTTGATGTCACCTCCTTCAACCTTTACGACCAACTAATTTTGTTGTTCAGTTTCTCAAAAGGTCGTCTTTTATTAATGAGCAGAACAACAAAATGCATGTAACAGCGCACTGTGCCCTTTCAATGGTACAAGTGAGCTAAATGGGCAAATACATGGTGGTCACCTTGTGAAGGTTTGCTGACGAGGAAGTTTGCACCCTATTTAATAGGTACAAGTCTTGAATATACATGGGCTTCTTACAGACACTGTCACACTCAAAAACTTCTGTTTTTGCCCCGCCAGCACCACACTGTTGACAAATTGCGTTTCAAGAAGACATTTCTAACTGTTTGGGAGTGTAAAGTCCTTCAGTGGAAACATTTATCTTGTACAGCATCAAGTAGGTCACAATGAGCAGAATTTTAATTAGTGTTAAAATTTCAGAACCTGGGAATCAGGACCTTCCTTTAACAGGTAATCAGTGTAGATTAGACTTCAAAATCATATATACCCAACACTGACAAGATGCCAACACAATTTTAGCACGAAGGCAGGTGATTCAGGCCACATGTAATTCCTAGCCACTCAGTCCTCTCCTGTTAATTAGATAATGCTTCACTTCTGCTGGCATCACACACTTGATGAACGCAGTCCTGGGAGATTACTTCTCCAGAGCAGCTGACAGGCTGGATTACCTAGACAAATTAATGGCTCTATAATTTGATTTTCCTGGGATTGCAATGTCTAAGCGACTCCAGCAGAGAGGAACGGTCTGAATCAGCCCTGCAACATGGTGACATTAGCTAATCACATCTACATGCTAAAGAGACTTCTAGGCAACAAAGAAACAAAAGAGGAAGGAAACTATTTTCACCAGGAACTGGTCTGTAGGGAGAAACAGCGGGATTCTTGGCTGAGACATCCAGGTTAAACCAAACAAGGGTTGCGCTTAAGGATGTGAGAGGACAAGGGAAGAGGTAAATCTGTTTCGAATGAAAAGAGCACAGAGCACTCTGGGTGGCCGCTTGTCCTTATCAGAGTGGTTGTTGCGGCTGAGGTCAGCTTCCAAACACTTGCCAGGTGTTCATTTGATTGCCATTGACTCTACTCGATGGCCATGTATGTGCACAAAATGCAGACAATGCAGAGTATCTAAGAGTAAGCAAATCCTCAGCTGAATCAACACCTTATCTCAGTCCTAAAGCAATGAAGTAAAGCAGCTGACAGCACGGTGATGTATTAATTAAAAAAAATAAAAGTCTTACCTTTACAAAACAAAAGCTTATTGTGCACATGTACAAACACTGTTGTACACACTATTGCGAATGGAAACAATGACATTATAAAGAACTTGTGTTGCATTTTGCTGGTTCACAGCACTAATAAAAGTTGTGATGGCAGCTCTACCACTTGTACAAGTCCCAGTGGCATGTAATTAAACTGTCTCATCAGGGAACCCTAGGCCTAATGAGCCTCTCACATTTCAACAAGTAAACTGCTGCTACGGAACAGTTGTGAACTCAGGCATCCATTCACAATCTATTCTCCAGAGTAATTCCATCTGAATTAAAGTTTTGCAAAATACTAATTTTGTTTCTCCAAAACTCAATTCATTCCTTTGCGTCAGAGCACGTGTGTTCTGTATGACTGATAGTCAAACTCCGAGTGACGGGTGGTGAGTGACAGCCAATTGGGGAGGCTGCTCTGCCTGCCCAGGAAGTCCCATCTGTGCTGACAGTGCAGATTTGGTCGGTTCATGCTGCACAGGGTTGGTTTACACACCGCCCACGTACCAATGCATTCAGAGGCGATGGCACATCAACACCTAAAATGGGCTAGCCTTGCAAAGTGTTGATGCTTCTTATGTAACAATAGCATCTTCTGTAAGTATTTAGTATTATCATTCTTACTTTCTCTACTCTAAGTGTAGAGAAAGTTTGAATTCCCACGGCAGCACAAATAATTTTGAAGTGAGAGGCTATATTCATCTCTGTGTGAACATGATGCTGTAAGTGTTATTATGCAAGCATAAAATTTTCACGGCTTCATACAGGCACCAAGCCATCAGGGGCTGGATTCAAAAATTCATGTAGCTCGTCTTTGTTCTTCTTTGGCTCATGTGTATTCATGACTAATGAAATGCAAATAACTTCTTTTAGTAACGTCCTCCATGCATGCACACTAGGCATTAAAAGATGACTCACTGTGCATTATCTTTCTCTCTAAATTAATAGTGTTGTGCAGCTCTGATAGCTGTTTACACATGTATATAAGGTTTGAAATTTATGAGAATAACACTAAACTAATGCACTTTTAACTTTTAGTCCCAAGGTAGCCAGTAATGTTTTCAAAGAGTATCACTGAGGTAATTTAAGGTCTTGCATTCCAAACCAATTTCATATTGAAAAACCTTTCTTATTGACACTGAAATAGAAAGGATAAATCACAACAGCCTATCTCTACCCATGTCTGTAATTTCTGTCTGTGGGATGGGTAATATTAAAGGAAAAAAGCATCCTCAAGACTACTATCAGACAGTTATCAGCGAGCCTCTTCATCTTGGCACACAGTGTGCTCTGAGTAGACCTCTGGTGACTTGTTCCCTCATGTGTGGTTCACAACATTGAATTGTGGCCATTTGATCTCTGCATGCTCCCAAAGGTACAAAAAGACTCTGGCATTTGCAGACAAGGCGAAAAGGAGAGCTTTGCTACACTGTTCAAAAGGAGGGTCAAGATGTCAGGACATAGCGGAGATGCCACTGCAAACCTCCCAAAAAATCCCAGATGGAACAGAGAGAAAGAAAAATTTGAAGAGAGACTGAAAATAAAGCTGTCTTGAAAGCTTCAAAAGGTGTGCGTATTAGACAATGTATTATTGTACATATATATATATATATATATATATATATATATATATATATATATATATATATACACATTTTTTTTATTAATTTTTTTCATACTGTCTACATGTCTCCAAATCTAGTGACTTCCATTCTTGTAAACTGTCTATAATAACTCAGCACACATAGGAGATGGACGTAACCAGTGACACATCACCCTTTTTTCTGTTGACTACCAGTCTTGAGTTGAATTTTTTCCATATTGGTGAAATAAGAGGAGACTAAGTACGGACGCACACTGTAACGAATTGCTGCAAAAATTACATTATGATTTTACAATAAGAAGATTGCATTTCAAAAAATACAGTAAAGTTCTGCAAAAAGCAATGCATTGTGGGAGCTCACAGCAGTGTGAAATTGAGATGCTTTTGAAACCAATACATATTGTTACTTTGGAAAAGAAATGTACCCAAGCTTTTGGTATGGATCAGCATTATGACTGGTTTTGCCAAACCTTTTCATCATTGCATACATTATCGTTTTTCAGAAGTAAATGACAGGGTGTAGTAATGCGTTATAAAGCTAGCAACATTTTTCAGACTAAGGAATCAGTGAGAATATAATTAATTTATTTAATGTAGTTAATTAATTAATTACATTTTAATTTAGGTTATTGGACTCCATCTGGCATATCTGTAGAACGTGCCACAAGGAAGCTGTAGTGATGCCACCATCACCATCAGGAATTTCAGGATAATTCCTTGTGGTACTGATGCTCCCAGAGGAAAAGTCAAGAGTCAAGTAAAAAAAAAGTAATGTAAAGATGCAAATTGCAAAGGTCAAATTGCAGTTACTACGCAAAGGTTCTTGACATCATCCACCAACCAGACTAGTGCTGCTGGAGTGGTTTGATATTTTTGCTATTTGAAGGATGTGTTGTCACTGAACAAAATATGGCCTTTTTTCTGTAACTTTTTCTTAGGTCAGTGATGCACTGTTGGTCAGCAGAAGGTGTGGAGTCTATGTGTTTGCAATGAGTCACCTGCTGCTTCTCTTCTCCTGTACGTGAACAGCTTAACAAGAATTCCAGGTTCATGGTACCCCTGTGATAAGAAAATAATTCCTCACTGGATTCAAACCGGTGAACGCTGCCAGTGACATTTAATTTGGCACACTGCCAAACTCATTGTACTGCTCTTGGGTGTTGAATGCACTAGCCTCTTTGTTTATAACTAAATTGGGTTTTGTGTTTGTCCGTATTGTGCGAATAAAGTTTCTAATGGAAAAACGTTCTTTCAGTTAAAGTGGACTGAATCTACTTAACAATTCACCCCATCTCCCTCTTATTTCATTATTCCTTTGTTGTCCTTCATGCTGGCACAGGTTCAGACAAGCTGAGCGCTGAAATTATGACAACTGTCCAAGGAGATGATGTAATTTAGGTTGTGTTGCAGTAACAATGACACATTCCAATTTGAGCATCTGAATTCAGGCTGCAAGTAGGTCGCCCGTCTCGAGGTGCAGTTTTGTATCTCAGGACCTTATAATTCAAATTACAAGTGAGACGTATGAGGAGGAACACGCAGACATGGTTCGGCCAATTTTAGCTGTCAGTGTTCTCTTACACAACACTGTTTGCACAGTGTTCTGTTCTGCACAGACCAGACTGTACACTCTGCCACGTAAGCCTTTAGAAATTATGATCCAAGCCTCTGTGTTCTCAGAACTCATCCCTGTCTTTTCAAGTCTACTACAGTACAACACCTACCACTATGACTCAGAATCCTCTATCATGCTAAACTGTTTCAGCACATGCCTTAACAATGAGTCCTCTATGTGCTGTACAGTGTGCCATGATGTCTGAATACCCATTCTAGATGGAGGAGTAAAACTGTCTCTTGTATGACATAAGCACTTATTATGAAGACCTGCTGCTTTGCCACTGTCTGTACTTACAACTTCTCTTCTTCTTAAATAGAGCTAGATAAACTGTTATTAACTTATCTTTGTACTCAAAGAGTAATTCGAACCACATGCTCCGTGGGGTTGTGTGAAAATTATCAAAGAGCCATGGAGCCAGCAAAGGAAGGTTATGCACTTTACAGAGGGTGATTTGAATTATTTTTTGGAGAGCAGAAGAGGCAAATTTGTTTTGTTTTCTCTGCCCAAATTTTTTTCTAGTCTGATTGTAAAGAGATAAAATTATGGACAATGGGTCATCCCAAAAAGTTATGTTGGGATGCAACTAAGCCAAGTACAGTATTGTTTCTATAATGATAGCATCTCCCTGTAAAAGATGGCGTCGCTACCTTGACGTCTTCAGGATTTGTGAAGTCAAAAGGACTTCACAAATCCTGAAGACTCGACGTGAGCCTTTTCGCCACCATCTTCTATTGAAGCCAAATGTGATGAGCAGTATACTCTGGAAAATCATCCATTCTGACACTTAAACCAAATGTTTTTTAGAATGGACCGAATGTTTCATTCGATATGAAGCAAAACTAGTAACTGAGCCCATAAACTCATCAGAAAAGCATTCATAGAGGTCAGGACCAAGGGCCATTTTCCCATAGACGTCTATAGGACTGGAAGTCTTTTTGCAACCACAGGTATCGCCACCTGGTGGCCATTAAAAACAGTGGTGTAAAGCACTTCTGCATTTGCTTCACTTTTCATACTAGGAAATGACAGACATCTTTTAACTCTCTATGAATCTCCCAAAGCCATTGATGATGATTCAAATCACTTTTTTTTTTAATTGGACATTATAAAACCCAAAATTATTTACAACAATATAATAAGTAATAAAAGGAAGGCATCACAATGGAACTTCTGAAAAGTCCTTGCAATTTTCTCAAAAGAAGTAAAAGATTATCAAAATGATCAGCATCAAAAATGTTTGGCAGTTAATTTTCCTAACCAAGCATCTAATAGACATGTCTTTGCCACTGTTAAGGAATGCACTTCACAGAATACAGATTTCTATGGGTATATGTGTAAAAACTCAATAACTGGCTACACAAATGGCTATTCCCACCTTTAAAAAAGGGGGGGGAAAGTTGAAACTTTGTGAATTCCAGGTGATTGTGTCACTTTAGGTCAAGGTTGGTGGCAACACCGATTTTCAATGCAAAGTGACAAAATATTAATCAGTTTGTTCTGATTGCTATAAATTTAAAACAGTTTTATTTACAGTTGTGGATATGTGAAAATTGCCATTGCATTGACATATCTGATAAATATCCCATATGAGATATAAATAACTGATAACCAGTGTTAGATGTAACCCGTTCCAAAATAACCCGTTACTATAATCACATTACATTTTTCAGTAACACGTGTAATGTAACATGTTACTGTATTAAATTCAGTAATTACATTACAGTTACAATTATGTTGTTACTTGCGTTATAAAGGCTGATAGAGAGAAAAAAATCAAACAAACATGCTTTTTTTCTTCCTGCCTACTTGCACTACAATCAACTGATTTTAGTTTGAGTGCCAGGAGGAGATAAATGCGGAGCAGTCTACAGCGTTTGAGGAATGGAGATATAGACTTCTTTTTTTTAATTCGTATTTCACAAAAGGACAAGAGTGTGATGGTGAAATGCAAACTGCATTCAGGACAGAAACAACAGGATTATACTGCTGACACAACTTCAGCTCTTTGCAAACATCTGCACAGACAGCATGCTAACACAGAGCTAGTGAAAAACCCAGAATGATGTTAAGGCTGAGTGTATGCAGACCCCAGCCCAGCAGCCAGAGCCTGATTTTCAACAGGTAACAAAGGCAGTGATGAGCAGTCAGGCTTGCAGCGCTGTAGCCTCCATTTCTACCTGTTCATGTTTCTACAGTAGAATTACTGTGGCGATCACTTTGAAACCTCTTTGGGCTGGTTTTCAACTTTCTGTTGTTGAGACGAGTTTCAGGTCATTTTACAGAGTAAAACAAAAGTAATGTAACAAGTAGTATAACAAATTACTTTCTTAGTAATAATTAAGTAGTAATTAAGTAACGTACTGCATTACTTTTAAGAAAAGTAACAAGTAATATGTAGTGCATTACGTTTTTTAGTAACGACCCCAACACTGCTGACAACAATAAAATGACTTAAATATTGTATTCACTGTGACTTACCTCTTTTAGTTGTTAATTATAACATGAGTCAAATCTATTGAGATATTAGGCCATATATTTTAATATATTTTGGTCACTCAGATATTTGGTGGATGTCATTGCTTCCTTTAAATGCGAGGGCCCTGGGAAGTTTTACTGCCTTTGGGAAAGATGTAGATTTCTTAAAATGTGAAACTTAATCTTCATCTCAACACTCCACACCGCAGTAATTTTCCTACGGTCCCTAAATCAACACTACCGTCAATCACTAAGCCTCCGTTTGCTTCAAGTCCACGCCAGGATTTATTTTAACTTGCTGCGTTATTGACAGAAATGCTGATATATGTGATGATGTGTACATATAAAAGCCTCAATGACTGATTTTTA